>JAXQQM020086643.1:0-31004 GCA_034641835.2 Pinus albicaulis | reverse complement strand
TATGTCAATTCTAGCTTTAAGGTACTGCATACTTGTTTGATAGCTTTCAACTAAGTGGCAGACAGATGGAAACCCAAGTTATCTTGCATTATGACAGTCTCTCACATGAAACTTGCCCAGTTCTTAATGCAGCAATGCTTATATGAAGATTAATAGGTTAGTTTTTACTTTCAGCTCCTCTCAATGATGCACTATTTTCTATTATAGAAGTTGACTATTGACAATTTTGGCCTTGTGATTATATCTCACCTGTCCAATATTTTCAACAAGTCTTTTCATGTCATTCTTTTGTCTTCACTGTTGTTTCCCCAGTGAGCTCCGTTTTTTTATAAATTTTTAGCATCTTATTCGCTGTCTTTTCTTTTGACTAGATTTTGTCTCTCTTTGAGGGAAAATTCATAGGGAGCCCCTCCAAAACAGGCTCCTATCCCAGCCAAATATAACCCATCAAACACAAGCAAGCTCCTATCCAAGCCAAATATACCCCATCAAACAAAAGCAAGATTCACTCCAAATAGAACACGATACCTATGTTAAAGAATAACAAGGATAAGTCTCCAGAAATTCTCTAAGAACACCCTTTCTCAACCAGTGATAGCATGTTTTATGTATCATTTATTTTCTCCTTTCTTCGAATTGATTATCCAAGATTGATGTGTGTTACCCACCAAAAGTGGGTGACCCCTAGGAGAAACTTCTCTCCTATTCATCTCTTTCGACCGGTAGCCAACAACCCTTGAGAGCCACCAATAACTGATGACGATGTCTCATTCATATCTTCGCCACCTGCATTAGTTGTATGATTCGTCGCCCATTTGCCATGCACATGTGTTGGAAGGTGGGGTTTTGATAAAAATGTTTTTTATTCATTTTGCAATTGGGTGTATATGTTTGTTTGTATTTGAGTTTAGTTATGAGTTCGGTGATAATAAAAATCTGATATATTGTAGATACTATATTGCATTTTTACTTATTCAGAAATATTTACTTTAGCCTCCCGATTCCTCATGCCTTCCAGGTCCGCATCCTTGTTTCCTATTTCTATTTCACTCTACATTCACCTACACTTCTATCGACATATCTTTGCACCCTTTTAATGTAAATAATAATTTTAAATCTATTTTACACCATCTTAATAATTAAAATAAATAATAATAATATATGACAAATTGCAAAGCAAAGTCTAATCTAGTGATTTTCTATCAATAAATAATAAGTTAATAATATGATCATATCTTAATAAATCATGAAGCGATGACTTAGAACATATGAATAATTATTGTTGTCCACAATGTCGGTTGGCAATTAGTTTTAACCATCGCGTCGATTTGTTGAGAGCTCATCTCATGTGTAGCATGGTATAAATGCCACAACCATACCATCAAAATTTATGATAAAGTGAAGTGTTGGTGTGATTTTTTCTGATCAACCAAAACACTAAACCCGTGGTCATCTCTTGTGATCGAGCAAACCGTTAATAATAAGTATGGAAAATAAAAGGAATGGTTAGAAATGCATTTGCAAATGATTTTTATGTGATTATTACTGAATTTCTTTTTATAAATAATATATTTATTAATTAAATTTATTTAGTTTTTATATAATTATTAATATTTAAATTTATTTTAATATGATACATAAATTTTAATTTTTTGGAAAAATATTTATAATTTTATTACTAAAAATAAAATTATTATATATATATATATATAATTATTATTTTATTTAATATTTTATTTTACAAATAGTACAATATCCGTTTATATTTAGTTGTTTAAATATGTACACTCATTTATAAGTACTACAACATATTTTTTATATTGCTTCTCTTAGCATAATGAAACATTATATCAAAAACAAAATTACAATATAGCAAATTGAATATAATCAATTTCTTATTATCATTGTTTTCATATGTTAGGTGAGAATATTATGAGCTTTTGATTTTTTTGGGAAAATATTTATAATTTTATTACTAAAAGTAAAATTACACTACTTTATATATATGTGTGTTTTACTATTATTAATTTTTTATTTAATATTTTATTTTACAAATAGTACAATATCTCTTTTATGTTTAGTTGATGTTTAAATATGTACACTCATTTATAACTACTACAACATATTGTTTATATTGTTTCTCTTAGCATAATGAAACATTATATAAAAAACAAAATTATAATATAACAAATTGAATATATTCAATTTCTTGTTATCATTGTTTGTTCATATGTTAAGTGAGGGTACCATGGTCTTCTTATCATAAAAAAACTATTTTGTTTCGAGATTTTAAGTGTCCATAGAGTGGTCATGGCACCCAAGACTCCCTAGAAGTTTGTTTTGAATGTGTATCATAAGATAATGACATTAATATTGTTTTTTTATTTTTTATTTTAACATGATTTATTTTATGCATATACAGTTTTATGAAGCTCAATTATGGGTTACTTTGTTAAGGCATGCCTCTTGAGAATGGATCATGAATATGTGGAAACCATAACTTTGGTGTTGCACATAAACTTTGGTATTGATTGGCTTGACCCATGAGATGAAGTTATTGCATTATGTCCTTCGCTTCCATATTGCTCACTAGCTTCCCTTTAGTCCTTCAAATGACAACACATCGAGACTCCAGGAGGGTTGCCACCTAACACTATTGTAAGTCACTTTTTCTTGGTGTACATGGGATGATCCAATATTCTCTCTAGGCTGGCCACTTCCCCAGCTCTAATCTTCCAGGCTAACAGTCACTTTTTTCCATCAAAGTGCTACACTTTTGGCACCAATCTTCACCCAACCTTAAGCTCTTTTTCGTCACTTCAAGATAGCTTGTCTAGGGCTACTTTGGGTAGCCAACACGCTACCCTCCAACCTTAAGCTCTTTTTCATCACTTCAATATAGCTTTTTTAGGGCTACTTTGGGTAGCCAAGATGCTGCCCTACACCAAACCAATGGCTCCCGATACTTCACTATAAGTTTCTCTCCTAGTTGAGATCGCAAATTGCCCAATTTCACCTCAACTTATGTCACTTATATGCTGCAATACACACTGATCCAAACTAATCCTTGTTGTAGAATATGTCACCTAGTTAGGGCATCTAACCATCAATTATGCTCCTCCTCTTTGACTTCCATAGGCTACCCAAAATTTCCCCACTTGGACAGCCTATCTACCTAGCAACAACTTCTACATAAACACAACATACATACCTCCTTTGACTAGTGTAATATTGTTGTAAATTAAGCATCTGGTTAGGGCATGATAATATACCTTATCAATCCACCCAAAACACTTCCAAACACCCTTAATTTACTATGACCTCCCTTCAAATTTTTCTTGGACATGACTCCTCCCTAAAATAGGGTCTCAACCCCTCTTTAATGTTGCCTAAACACACTTGCGGTCACCCATAGGCTACAGCCACCCTTGCGGCACCTTAAATGGGAGTAGAACCAGGCCTTAGGAGACTCCAAAGAACCCAGAATTTTCCTAGGATTTGTGGCTTTCCTTCTCCTCTCCTCGGATCTCCATAAGAGACAATTTCCAACCCAAAACAGTCTTCTTACCTCCACGTCTTGTCCTTAAGTCTCTGTGGTTGCTTCAGAAGTTGTGTTACTATGAAATGTTGCACACTTAGATGAGAGAAATGACTCTCATATCACCTCATATATATACACATAGAGAGGCCTTCTTCCAACGTCTAGTTAGGGCCTTTCACACTTGTCACATGGCTTATTTACATCAAGCTAACCTAGACCAACATTTGAAAAACCCAACCATATACTTAAAAAATTCACATCTTCATTTCTATATCTCAGAATCAGATGATTCTCATTGTGTTAGATTCATCTCAACGAGACCTATCATCCTCATCCATCACATGTTGATATTTTATCATGGTTTTGTCCCAAATTACGATTGGTGCGAAACCCCTACCTTGGGTTCCAAGCCCACAAGTGACTCTTTTGATGCTTTTCCCTCCCATCCCTAAACCCTAGGGCTTGGAGTACCTCCCAAGATACTCAAAAATTAACACTCCCTCTTAGCGAGGTAGGTACTTCCAATACTAGGAAGTAACTCATCATCATCATCAATACTCGCAACACTCACCCGACTCTTGGCACTCACAATCACAACAATCCTTGTTCTGTGAACTATGCCTCTCTCGAAAGTGTCACTCTCACCGTGGAAGCATCCTTCTTCTTATTCTTCTTCTCATGTATCTCTTTCTAATCTCTCCATGATTCCTTCCTGGCAATTGTAAGAGAACCCTTTCTCCCCATTTACATCACGCTCTTCTTGGGCTACAAATTCCCCCTCTAAATTGGCAATTTCTCGCTACAACTCTGACTCCCTCTAAGCCTCTGGAACCTATACCTTCCCCTCTAAAGCCTACACTTGCACCTGCTTCTCTAGAACCTACAACTTCTCCACTTGCTTCTCATGATCCACAGGCTTGCCCATTAGCCTATATATACCATGCTCTCTAACTCCAAGAATGATCCCTCCAGAGCTAGAGCCTCTAGGTATGAGTATTTCCTTCCCATCCTGGAACAAGACCTCAAACCTCTTATTCTTGATCATCGAGACAAATATCACGCTATATCTGAGCCCTGGTACAAACAATACGTCCTAGACCTACATCACTCATCTTGTCTCCATCCTGAATGGCACAACTCTTGATCCTCGGATCTCCATTTGACTCTTATCGCCCAACACCATGTGAAAATTTGAGTCTCATTTAGATAGATTCTCAAAAACATCCTGTGACCCTGTCATATCTTTCGCCACACCACTATCCACGGACGATCCATCCTCTTTGAGAGTACCTTGCGAGAAATGAGAGATCATAGAAAAACATTCCTCCACCAATCTCTTGGTGAGATCATTTATCTCAGCTAAAATGGCAACACCAATGGCTTGCTTCCCTTTCCTTTTATGTTCATCTCCCTTCTTCTTCATCAGACATCTCAACGAAAAATGACCCATCTCGTCATAGTTGAAACACTTAACTTTACTCAAGTCCTTCTTTTGCTTACCCTTCATTCATGTTGCAAGTTCCACATCCTCATATGCCCTCTCCATTGGATGAAGATCCTCGTCTTGCTACTCTTCCTGAATGAAGTTGTCCCATAGCCTATTCTAGTCCAGAAATTTCTCTCTGGCAACGATCCCTTTGATGAAGGCCTTACATTCCTTGATGAACCCTTTCAAGGAAATCCTCCCCATATCTCCATCTAAAATAGTCACATTGACAACAGTAAGCTCATCTCTGACCTGAGACAATATTTACAGATACGAAGTCACTCCTTCACCCTTTATCATCTTGGTGGACTTCACCTTACCCTCTAATACCAATACCTAGTTCTTGTTCTTATTCTGGACAAAATTCTTAAGAGCCATCCACATCTCATGTGTGGTGTTCTTCCTGGACAAATGAGGTATTAGGGCATCCTTCACACCATCTAGCATGATCAATCTCACCTTTGTATCCAAATATTCATATATTTTCATCTCCTTAGGGTCGGTTGGCTTCTTGATGGCTTTCTTAGAAAAATCCCAGATCCTTTTGACATGCAATACCAACTTGATCCTTTCCTTCCAAGGACTATAGTTGGAAAACCCCTCCAACATGTCCTCATACCAGAGACATTCCTACAAATTTGACATTGTAGTGAGCCCTCCACTTACAATGTGACCAACTCCCTCTCACGATGTACTTCGTTGTGCACAACTCTGATTCATTGACTTCCAAATTAGCTTAGAAAACCTCTAATACCATGCTAAATTTCCATGATTTTGGGTCTAAGTTAGAGTTTTAAAATCACTGACTCTACCAAACCAAGAATCTCAACTAGAACTACTTTACACAGTGAAAAATATAAAGCATTAAATCACATATGCACAATTATACAATTTTTTTAACAAAATTGTACAAAAATGTACAACCCAATCTTCGTTATATTAAACCAATTTGAATAATACAACATTCTATGGTATAAAATATAAAATGACAAACTTTGCTGATCAGAATCTATGTCGTATCTTGTGCTACTGATCCTTCTCTTATGTACTGCTCACTAGTTTCCCCTTAGTCCTTAAAAGGAAAACACATTGAGACTCCAGTATGGCTACCACCCAACACTGTTGCAAGTCACTTATTCTTGGTGTAAATGGGATGATCCAATATGCTCTCTAGGCTGGCCACTTTTTGAGCTCCAATCTGCCAAGTTAGTAGTAACTTTTGTCCATCAAAGTGTTGCACTTTTGGCACCAATCTTCACCCATCCTTCATCTCTTATTCACCACTTAAAGATAGCTTTTCTAGGGCTACTCTGGATAGCCAACACACTGCCCTCCACCATACCAATGGCTCCCAATACTTCACTATAAGTTATACTCCTAGTTGAGGTCGAAAATTTCCCAATTTCACCTCAACTCATTGCACTTATAGGCTGCAATACAAACTGATCCAAATTGATCCTCATTGTAGAATTTGGCACCTGGTTAAGGAATCTAACCATCATATTTGTCCCTCCTCTTTGACTTCCACAAGCTACCCAAAGTGTCCCCACTTGGACAACCTATCAACCTAGCAACAAGTTTGAAATAAACATAACATACATATCTCCTTTGACTGGTGCAATATTATTGTAAATTAGGCACCTAGTTAGGGCATGATAACAGGCCTTATTAGCCCACCCAAAACACTTCCAAGCAACCTTAACCTCCCTTCAACTATTTCCTGGACGTGACTGCTCCCTAAAACAGGTTCTCAGCCCCTCTTTAGTGCTGCCCAAACAGAATAGTGGTCACCTGTAGGCTACAACCACCCTTGCGCAACCTTAAATGGGAGTATAAATATCTATTTTTAATAATGTATTTATAAGTAAACTATTTAAAGTAGACATGTCATTGTCATTGTGAACATGATGTAATATTAGCTAGGAGAAATGTGAAAACATGAATTTTAGTGACTATCTCACGATAAGGATGTGGAAAAATTAATATTTCTTGAGTTGTTCATTAAGAAATAATCAAATATATTATTTGTCAAAAGTTTAAATCTAATATAGTAAGATTTTTGTATTATTTAACTCATATTTATTATTAAAAAGAGTTAAATTTAAACCATTACAATATAAAAAAAGAACCAAAATAACACCAAAATGTTATATCTTTATTACTATAAAAATGTTCACTTGATTTTTTAAGGGAGAACTTCTAATAAAGTAAATCTACAACTACAAGTAAATTCACAAGACTTATTTTACATTTCTTGATTCTCATCTTTAGAGAGAGAAATTTCTAATTTAAATTGGTAAGAGTTGTTATAAATATTAAATTTAAATTGCTTGAAAATCTCATAACTTTAGTAATAACTTAAATTTTATAAAAATAATTTTTTTTTGTAAGTTATATTACATCTAAATTAATTATAAAGAATTCTGACTTAAGTTTTTAAAATTTAACAATAGATTGAATTTTACAAACTAATATTGAATTGGTTAAATTGTATTTTTGAATAATTTATTATTATTGATATTCTATAATAAAAATTGAACGAGTTACACATTTTATTCTTATTAAGAACTAACTAAATTATTTTACCTTTAATTATGTTTTTCTTTCGAGTATTAAAATATTTGACAATCATAGTTTCAACCATACTAAACTTTTTAATTTATAAAAACATCTTTGCATTTTTTTTAATGTCGTTTTGCATGCAATTTAATATATAAAATTTTGATATAAGTTCACCAATACATAATCTATAATGAATACTATTTCATAAAAATAAACATCATGATGATAACCATCTAGCAAACATAAACATCATCTAAGATACACATTCAAATTCACTACCATCATCTAATTATATACACCTCTAGCACATATAAATGTCATTACTAGCACAAAATTCTAATAATCTAACAAACATCATTATCATGATCACATTTAACAAAACAAAACATTATAATCTAACATCATCACCACACACATCCTCAAATTAACCTACATCTCATGTCAAATAGTTGCTATCACATACACATCTATCTGCAAGCACATTAAATGAACATATCTAACATTATACACATCGACACAAACATATCAATTAAGTACATAAACACGAAAAAAAAATGCACCATATATATATATATATATATGTCAAATAACTGCAATCAAATATCTGATACAACAAACATAGTAGTGTCAGGAGAAACATAAGACACATCTTATAGCTCTAGCATCTTATCATTAGGAGACTAAGGAGGAGGTGTACTACTAGAAGTATCATTGATACCCTGAGCATGATTTGATGGGGTAGTACTACTAGAAGCATCATGATAACCACCATCGTCATCATTATCATGATCACCACCCTCATCATCAAGATCGGACGTATATGTCGATGCATGCCCTGCATCCCTCATAAGTTACAGTACCCTAATATCTATGATGATATGACACATAAGGGACATCATCTCACATGGAAAGTACTTGTAGAGATCCATGAACCTAGGATCTGCGCTGATATCTGAAGCCCTCAAAGGGTGGACTCCCTCCTCAACCAAAACTCTTGACAATTTATCGTAGTAGTCCATCTAACATCTCATACTAAACCTATGGGTCTGGACACTTATGTCCCCCCGAGGATGTGCTTCGCCCTCTTGGGCCTTACCCATATCGTCATCTCCTCCATTTGGTGAGGGGGAGGCATGTTCCCATCGAATGTGTCGATGTCTACAAAATATATAATACATAACAATAATTAGATAATTTCATTAAACAATTTAATAAAACAAGTTAAAGAATGTGTTAGAATAAGTTTTATTCTAATTAATTAAAACAATAAAATGAAACTAGAATAATTTAAATTAAACATTAATATTGTCTCTATCATCTGGAGGATTAGTCGATGTAAAGAGGGTGTTGGGACACTGTCTCCAATCAATCCATATGTATGGAAACAACAACAACAAGATAAATGCATGGTCAAACTCACTGGTCAGTAGCGCTAGTTACTGGCTGGAAATCCTGGTTGGATACTCTAGTAGGCCCCTCTTAGGCATCATCTGGACCCACATGTGCATATAGACCTCAATCATCAACCTATGAGGGCAATGGTCAAATGTAGGCCTCATCTATGGAAACCTATAAAAAATAAACAATAAATATCTAAAGTGAAAAGGAAGCTCGTCGTCCCATGCATCATCGCATGACATCTATCTAAATCCATACAAAAAATACTCAAAAGAATGGTAGACCATCTGATACATCGTGACACCTGAATCAAAGAATCAACAAAATAAAAAAGAGGGAAACTAATGCGCTTCCCATCACTACTAAAGTGTGCAATGGTAGTGACTAATAACGAAAGGCACCTAACCTCATGTGCAGCAAAAAAATAAATTTGTAGTTGTCCACCATGCATATGAAAATATGTTGGACAAACTGCATGAGGCCTAACATATCACTGAGAGTAGGCAAGCTAACTCTCCATTGCAACCCCATGGTGGACATCAGGGAAATGGGGAAAATCCTCCCCTCTCCTGGATAGGCCAATGATAATTTATATGTCCTCCTCATAGGGCCTATACCACACCTCATAACCGACATGGAAACCCTTCTCTTGGACACTCCAAAGATGTATCAGATGTGCTAACAAGATATAGTGTGCCTTAAGGATGTAGCCTCCTCATAGGAGACCTACATTCCTTAAGAGTGCTCAGTTCGATGCGCTAATAGGGCGAGGGTATAAATCCCTCTCCCTCTCTAGCCTCCCATGGTTGGACCACATTGTATTGGTCTGCCATTTTCTCTTGCTCCCTCTACTAACGTCTCTGCTACATGATCGACATATAAAATACATAATCCTCATACATAAAATACAATTTTTTTTTCTTAAATTGAAATTTTA
Source organism: Pinus albicaulis (assembly GCA_034641835.2). Lineage (NCBI taxonomy): Eukaryota > Viridiplantae > Streptophyta > Pinopsida > Pinales > Pinaceae > Pinus > Pinus albicaulis. The sequence continues at coordinate 21,080 of JAXQQM020086643.1, read as the reverse complement.
TTTATAAATATGGAAACATAACTTTCAGTTAAAAAAAACCCTAGTGCGTCCAAAAACAAATAATGCATCAACTCTTGTGCACTATAAAATACAACCGCACCAAAATTGGTACGCACATACATGTGATGCACCGTTGTTGGTGCACACATTTAAATTTTCATTACGGTGTGTCTCACTTATGCACTAGTGCATACATATAACCTTTTCGCACCAAAACGGTATGTTCAGGTTACTGAAGGCAGCAAGCTATATTTTTTAATATTATTTTTACATTGCATTTGATAAATATAAATGCACCATGCATAACCCAAAAATGTACACATTAATGTATAATTTATAGATTTCCTGATGCATTTTCATTTACAAAACACACAGCAAAAATAGTGGTGTCTTTTGTTCATGTACTGAACAATGGTGCACCCTGTAAATTTACAAGGTGCATCGCTATCGATGAGAGATGAACCTATCGAGCGCAAGATTTTTTTTTCAAAAACAATGGATTTTTTAAGCTAATTTTCAATTTTGATCTGCTAAAAAAATGAATTAGAGAGAACCATATACATTACTTGGACATTTGCTCGACGTGGAGGCATTATTGACATGTAATTGAGAAAAACAAATTTCACCACTGTTTGAGAAAATTGGAAAGCCACACACTGAGAAAGGTACAGAAATATGGTGAGAAAGAGAAGCATCAATGTCAAGGCGCTTGCATGAGGGAAGAGTGGCATCAATGCTTCAAAGCTCTTCAACATTTTGATAGTAAAAAATAAATTTACGGCTGGGAGGTTTTTTTAATTTAACCCTCCTTTGGTGTGTTATTATAACCACACTGGTGCATCATATATCAAAGAGCACCACTTTTTTTAATTAAAAAACCTATAGCGGTGAATTTTTTAAGATGCCCCGGGGAGTTATAATACAAGTATCACACTAGTGATTTGTTGTATTATAACATTGCATTTTTTATTAAATTAAAAACCACCTAGCAGTGCACTTTATAAGATGCCCCAGGGAATTTTAATACATTAACAATACTAGTGATTTGTTGGAATATAGCCCCACATTTTTTTTTTTAAATTTAAAAACTATAGTGGTTCTCCTTCTAGGTATTCCCTGGGGAATTTTACTACAGGAAGGGCACCGATGTTGCGGGTGTATATAACATTGACAATTTTTAAAATTTAACCCTTTTAAGGTGCTATCAATTATTCAAGCACCTGTGCATTTGTTATTTAGAGAATCATGTTTTTATTTTATTTTATAGAAATAAACCTTCCACGGTGCACCATGTTCTATTCGACACCAGTGTTGTATGGATAGTAAAGCATCGGTGTGTTTTTATATTGTAGACACAACGTCAAGAAAACATTTTGCTAAAACATCTACCTACCCACCTTCGATAGCGACCTCTGCTACAAAGAGATTTTTGGGCTATTTTTATAGGGACTTCCACAAAAACTTCTCTATAAGGTATTTTCCTTGTAGTGCGTGTTTCCATCAATGCCATAATGGAATATTTTTGGACAATTGACATTGTTAAGCTGGTAGGTGGCATTAAGTTTGATGGCACTGATGTCAACCATGCTAGAATTGATGCCAGAGGCATAGTGTGTTTGGCATTGGTGTTCATGGAGTGTTTAGCTTAGGGGGAGTCTTCTGGTTACTATAGTCTTTGATATAGAATCATCATAGTAGCAGGATCAATGAAGAAGCCATAAATCATATAGATATGGTGGTTATGTGGCTTAGGTTTTGAGATCATTTTTTATCAATGAAATTATCTTATATTTTCTTGGAAATGACATAGTTGGATAATGCTCATAGAGATATTTCCAATGGTATCTGAAGTATGAAAACGGCTTCTTGGATCAAAATATATGACTAGTCAAAGTGTGCAGATAAAAATGTCAACAAGAAGGGTTCTAAGCCTCAAAGTCCTTCCTCTCCCTTGTGTTTCGCAAGAAATTTCTTTATTAATGGAATTTTGAACTTAGGAGAATTTTGGAGTAAGGGCAAGACTTAGGCATAGTTTAGCCTAGTCAGAGGTCATGGCACACAACAAAGTTTGGTCAGAGTACGAAGGATCGACCTCAACCCTCGACGTGTGAGGGACCAATTACATGTGGCAAGGGTGATAGGTGGCACCACTTGGAGGTGGCCACATGGTCTCAATGAATTCAACATAGGGTGATGTGGAAAAATGGGAATATGACACATGGCATGCATTTTCGACACTTTCAGGAGGCCAAGTAGGCCAAATCTAGGTGATATGTTGATTCAAAATTAAAAAGTGAAGGTTTCATGACAATATTTGGAAGCTAGATTACGTCTTTTAGGAACTGGATTGTGATTGAAAAGGCACACAAAATTAAGTATTTGCATAGATTTAATAGTTAAAAATGGATAAACATACAACATAAAACACAGCAAACTGATAATGGAGTTCACCTCTCCTGGGCTACGTCTCCGGGTCTAGCTTTCAATGGTGGTATTTTTATTTAAATGATAAAATTCTCAATACATCATCATATAATATTCAATCTACAAAAATAAAATTTCCATTGCATCCAGAATTCCCAAAAACCCAAGTTTAGGCTCCTCTTGAGCTCAAAAAGGTTGAATAATGAGCAGGATATGACCATTTCTCCAATATGGTCTACAAACTGCTCTACAAAATTTCTTGGCTCTGCTAAATTAGCAACATAATTGTTTCAGCCCAATTGGTTGGGCGCTTAGGTTGGAATCCCGCAGGTTGCGGGTTCGATCCACAAACTTTGACGGTAATTTTGTTGTCTTAGTTATATATATATATATATATATATATATATATATATATATATATATATTTATATATATAATCATTGGGTCGCTCTATAAGCCGCACAACTTTTCGCATGGGGCCACATGGGTCCAAGGGGCACGGGCCATAGGCCACATGCTCTCCTTAGTATCGTGGATGTCATATGGACTGGGCCTAGGCACAGGCAGGGTGCCACATGCCCCCAACCCCTATGTCCCTGCTGATGGTCGCATGCGTTAACATAACCATGGGTCGTTGGCCCAATCTTCATGCCCACCTCCTACTCTATTGTGGTCGGTCATGTGGTAAGTCATACAACCAGGGTTGGGTCGGTCGAGCGCACCTACCATCCCAACCCTATCACTTACCTCCTCACCACTTAAACCTTAAATACAATTGGGTGACCATAGTTAACAAGGATCACCCATGGTCCAATGGTTGGGTGCTCGTTTCCAAGTTGGTGACCTATGATTGGTCCACCAATTCAACCGTATGTCCAATAATTATGCACCAAGTGCCCTTATGGGATTGGCTCAAATGGAATTCGTACTATTCAATCATTCTGCTGATGTCAACACCACACATCGTATGGTTTTCACAGTCAACCCTTCAAATATATTTTATTACTATTTGCCAAAAACTTTAGAATGTGATAACTTTCTCATACGGTGTCAGATTGAGTTGATTCAAGAGTCTTTGGAATCAAAACAATAAGATCTACAATTTGGCACTAGTTTCGGAATATTTTGAGCACTTTATTTTTTGAGCATGTTTTGTATCCCTTGGATCACATGTGGCACCAACCAAGATGGGCCACATGCACTTGATGACATCAACATAATGAAAGAGTGATGTAAACTGATGATGTGGTAATTTATCGAGGTTCATGCTAGGGAGACGGTTTGGTAAATTTTTCCTTTTTATTTGGTTTTCGTTGAAAATCAAAATAAAATGGCCCTTAGTTGGGCCTCCAGTTAAGTCAAGAGTTTAGGCTAGTTGAGAGGACAGTTTTTCGGGAAAGTTTGAAGAGATTGCAAAGGACTGGACACCCTCGAACCTTCGACTCCCGATGTCCATTGCCAAGTTAATCACTCTTTCTAGTTGGCATGTGTTTCTAACTCCTTGAGCACATGACAACAAGTCCTGAAGGGTGTAGGAGTTTTGACAGGAAATAAAGTTAAACATTTTTTCACAATAAACTAGATGTTTTCACCTTAAGAGATCTGATCCCTCTCGGTGCTTGATAGATGTGTCGTTAAGATGGATTTATGTTGGTTTTATAATATTTGAAAATATCATGTGCTACCAAATACAATACCAAATTATTTTATAATATTTGCAAATGCAATGGATTACCCAATACCACACAAATGATTTTTTAGTCACGAGGGTTAGCTCAATTTGTCAAGTTTTTATTGATAAAGCACCTCATTAATGGGAGGTCACATGGTTAATTCTCTTCGATGCCCTCATGGTTAGGCTCTGCTAATAAGCCGATAGAATGTGATCCCTTTAGGTGGATCTACCTAAATATTAGTTTTTTTAAGTAATTGTTATTCTTTTTATCTAATTCTCCATTTTATGAAACTACAATATCTTGAGTCGACATTTAAATGTTTACTCCCATTTACTGCAACCATTACAATATATCCCTTGTATTGGGTTGTGGAGTGTATTTTGACATAATAATAATATTGAGTAACAAATTGGTTAAGGGTGAATTTCTTATCTTTTTACATTGAATTGGCCTACCTTTGTACCAGGCTATAATTGTTTGTTCGTATTTTAGGTGAGGGTACTATGGGCTTCTTATCACAAAAAAAAAAACTATTTTTTTGGAGATTTTATTGTTCCATAGATTGTTCATGGCACCCAAAACTCTCTAAAAGTTTTTTTTTAATGTGTATCATAAGATAATGGTCTCTTGTTAATATTACTTTTTTTGAATTTTAACATTATTTATTTTATGCATATCCAATTTTATGAAGCTCAATTATGGGTTACCTTGTTAAGGCATGCCTCTTTAGAATGGATCATGGATGGGTGGAAACCATAAATTTGGTTTTGCACATAAACTTTGGTGTTGATTGGCTTGACCCATGGGATTAAATTACTGCATTGTGTCCTTGCTTGAATTTTTTTTTGACATTTTTATTATATGCTTTCATTATTTTTTAATTTTTCTATTGTTGTTGTTGAATTTCCACGATTTTGGGTCTACGTTAGAGTATTAAAATCACCGACGTTACCAAACCAAGAATCTCAAATAAAACTACTTTGCACACTGGAAAATATAAAACAGTAAATCACATATACACAAGTATATACAATTTTTAACAAAATTATACAATAATGTACAACCCAATATTTGTTATATTAAACCAATCTGAATAATACAACAATCTATGGTATATAAGATACAATGAAAAAATTTGTTGATCAGACTCAATATTGTATCTTGTCATGTCAGTCCTTCACTTCCATACTACTCACTAGCTGCCCCTTAGTCCTTAAAAGGACAACACATCGAGACTCCAAGAGGGTTTCCCCCTAACACTATTGCAAGTCACTTTTTCTTGGTGTATGTGGGATGATCCATTCTTCTCTCTGGGCTAGCCACTTCTCGAGCTCCAATATTCCGAGCTAGAAATCATTTTTTTCCATCAAAGCGGTGCACATTTGGCACCAATATTCACCCAAACTTAAGATCTTCTTCATCACTTCAAGATAGCTTGTCTAGGGCTACTTTGGGTAGCCAACACACAACCCTCTACTAGACAAAAGGCTCCCAATTTCACCTAAACTCATGGCACTTATAGGCTGTGTTGAGCCCTAAAGATGTTCTTTCCTTTCACCAAATTTCACTTCATTCCAATTGTCCTTTATTAGCTAGAGGCTTAAAATATCAATAGGAATAATTAAAATCACTTTAAGAATGCATGCAATGACTAACTTATTATACTTTTGTGGTTTTGTTGTCATAGTGATTTTTTATCAGACTTAGCTACAGAATGCAGCCATTCTGTAGCTAGTTGCATATTCCGCAACCATCTTTATGTTCACACAGGTTACAGGTGTCACTTGAGGGAAAAATGCATATGGTTAAATTCTAGAACTCTCCTACATCTTTCCTTGTCCTCCATGAAGGTTGAGAAAAAATCTGCAAGTGGTTATGCACGTGGAGAAAGCCAAAACTAAGAAGTAGACTTCTACAAGGATAAGGACTCTACAGGTGTCTTCAGCAAAATACGAGTCCTCAATAAGAGTTTTGGTTCGATTTTGATTGTAAAAGACACCTATGCCTATTTCTACTCAATGACAGTTATGTATTTGCTTATAAGAATAACTCGGTGAACCGAGAAACAGTTAGTTAGTTGATGTTTTGTTGTTAGTTCTCAAATACTGTGATACTTTGTTTCTAAGCGTTTTTTTTCTTTAATTAAATAAGTACAACTTTGATGCATGATCTGAAACAACTTTGAGGAGTTAAGGATTCATGTGCCAATCTGATGGTAGAGGGCCCCTACTGTCCGAAAGGCTTTGTGCATATTTTCTAGATAAGTGACCTTTAGCTCTGTTTTGTTCTTAACTTAGGCAGTTTTCTGAGTTTATCCTCTTTCATCATGCTTATGTCATTTACTTATATTGAATATTACATTCAATCTTGTTCTCATGAGCTGTTCCAATATATCACTAATGCGTGAATGAGATATAACTGTAGTACTCTTGAGTTAATTGCACTTTAGTTCAGTTCTGTTCATTGCATTTCAGTTTTATTAGTTAATTGCATTCTAGTCCTGTTAATTAGACTTTAAAAACCCTCATTATTTTATAAGCTGCTCTTGTTCTTAACTTCTTCTAACACATCATTATCATATGAACAAGAATTAGTTATATCATTTTGAGCTCTTGACTGTTCTGCAATTTCTCATAATTTTACAAACAACCTTTTTCCAAAGTTATTCCAAGAAATTTCTAACCCTTGAATGAGGCTTAATAGTAACATTTTGAGTTGTAGAATGAGTTAATTCTAGTGTCATAAGTTATTTTAGCATAGGGTTCCTTACTATGTTGTAGATAATCTTTTCTCAAAATGTTCCAACAAATTTCTAACAATGGATGAGATTTTCTCTGTGATATTTTAAGTTGTTGTTTACTAAAGAGAACCTCATTACATCAAACTTATCCTTTTATCAAGTTGTTCTAACATACCTCTAATAAAATGAATTGGACTGATTTTAATGTTATGAGTTACTTTTCTTATCAGTTTTACAATCTGTGGATTAGCGTTTTCTGTTCTTAGGTGCCATTCATAGTTTAGAGTAAATTTTGTTCTGTTTTAGTGTGATCAGTAACTTCTCTTTGCCAAAAATTTAGTTATTTTCCTCCTAGCATAAAAACACAAAACCAAAAACACTAAACACAACGAAGTATGAAGAAGATACCTAGGCACATATAGTGCACTTCACTTCAACAATTTACTAGCCCTGGTTGACAATTTATGACATCAATTTAGAAACACTAAAATTGATTAAACAGGCTGCAATACAAACTGATCCAAACTCATCCTCATTGTAGAATATGTCAGCTCGTTAGGGCATCTAGCCATAAATTTTTCCTCTCCTCTTTGACTTCCATGGGATACCCAAATTGTCCCCACTTGGACAACCTATCCACCTAGCAAAAAATTCGACATAAACACAACATACATACCTCCTTTGACTAATGTAATACTGTTGTAAATTATGCACTTGATTAGGGCATGATAACAAACCTTATCAGCCCACCCAAAACACTTCTAAACAACCCTAATTTACTGTGTCTACCCTTAAAATTTTGCATGACCATGATTTCTCCCTAAAATAGGGTCTCGACCCCTCTTTAGTGTTGCCCAAACAGACCTGCGGTCACCTGTAAGCTACAATCACCCTTGTGGCACCTTAAATGGGAGTAGAACCAGCCCTTAGGACACTCCAAAACAACCCATAATTTTCCTAGGAGTTGCGGTCTACTTGCTCCTCTCCTCATACCTGCATAAGATAAAATTTCCAACCTAAAACAGTGTTCTTACCTCCATGTCTTTTCCTTAAGTCTTTGTGGCTGTTTCAGAAGTTTTGTATGAAATGGTGCACACTTGGATGAGAGAAATGACTCCCATATCACCTCCTATATATACACATAGAGAGGGTTTCTTCCAATGTCTAGTTAGGGCCTTGAATACTTGTCACATGGATTATTTACATAAAGCCGACCTAGACCAACATGTGCAAAACCCAACCATATACTTCAAAAATTCATATATCCATTTCTACAACTCAAAATTAGATGATTCTTGTTGCGTTAGATTTGTCTCGATGAAATATATAATCCTCATCCATCACATGTCGAAATGTGCTCATGCTTTTGGCCCAAATCACTATGGGTGAAAAACCCCTACCTTGGGTTCCAAGCCCACAAGTGACTCTTATGACGCTTTACCCTCTAATCCCCGAACCCTAGGGCTTGGAGTTCCACCCAAGCTAATAAAAAATAAACACTCCATATTAGCGAGGGAGAAACTTACAAGAATAGGAAGTAACTCATAATCATCATCACTACTCGCAACACTCACCCAACTCTTGGCACTCACAATCGCAACAATGCCTGCTTTGTGAGCTACACCTCTCTCAAAAGTGTCATTGTCACTGTTGGAAGCATCCTACTTCTTCTTCTCCTGTATCTCTTTCCAATATCTCCATGACTCCTTATTTACATTTCTAGGGGCACCCTTGCTCCCCACTGACTATGCGCTCTTCTTGTGCTGCAAATTCTCCCTTTGAACCCGCAAGCTCCCGCTATACCTCAACTCCCTCTGAGCCTCTAGAAAATGGACCTTCTTCGTTGGAACCTGTACCTACCCCTATGAAGCCTACACCTACACTTTCTTCTGTAGAACTTGCACCTGCTCCACCTACTTCTCATGATCCATAGGCTTTCCCGTCAACCTATATAGACCATGCTCACTAACTCTGAGCATGATCTCTACAGAGCTAGAGCCTCTAAGTCTAAGTCTTGCCTTCCCATCCTGGAACAAGGCCTCAAACCCCTTCTTATCGATCATCAAGACAAATATCACGTTATATCTGAGTCCTAGTTAAAAAATTACATCCTGGACCTGCATCACTCATCATGTCTTCATCCTAAATGTCATTACTCCCAATCCTTGGATCTCCAACTAACTCTTTTCGCCTAACACCATGTGAAACTTCGAGTCCCATTCAACTAGAGTCTAAAAAACCTCCTATGACCCTATCATATGTTTCATCACACCACTGTTCACGTATGATCCATCTGATTTTATAGTACCTTGCAGGAAATGAGAGATCATAGCAAAGTCCTCCTCCTCCAATCTCCTAGTGAGATCATCTATCTCACTTATGTGGCGACATTGACGACCTGCTTCTCTTTCATTTTCTCGTTATCTCCCTTCTTCTTCATTGGAAATCTCGACAAAATATGACCCATCTCGCCATAGTTGAAACAATTGAATTTACTCAATTTCTTCTTCTGCTTACCCTTCACTTGCGCTGCAAGTGCCATGTCCTCATCTACCCTCTTCATTGGATGAAGATCGTCATCTTACAACTCTTCCTGAATGAAGTCGTCCCATAGCCTATTCCAGTCTGGAAATTTCTCTCTGGAAACGATACCTTTAATGAAGGGCTTCCATTCCTCGTTGAACCCTTTCAAAGCAATCCTCACCATATATCCATCTAAAATAGTCACACCGACGAAAGCAAGCTCATTTTTGACCTGAGAAAATATCGTCAGATACGAAGTCCCTCCTTCACCCTTTATCATCTTGGTGGAATTTAAATTTAGAAATTACACAAATATATGTATATCAATGGATTCAATCAGATCAAGAAATGTACTAAAGCTAGATACTGAATCCTTCGACAAGTCAATTGTGGAAATTAAACATAATCGCCAATCACAACAAGTAAAGAAAGAAGAAAATCAAACCACAACACATATATTTTTCCTGGGGAAATTTTTTTGCTCAAAACCCATCTATCTCTATTGTATATTCACCAAGGAATCATGAAACAATTAAAATGCACTCTTCTCACAAGAGTCTCCTACACTCTGCTAATTGTCTCACATTGATCTAGACAAAATCGGGCCAACACTTAGCCAATTCTCAATCCGTCTTTAGCCTAACTTTCTCACACAATTCATGAGGAATGCAATCCCTATTCCTTAGGAATTTAAGCCTTTCTCAACTGCGCAAGTATCATGGGAAATCTTGTGGCGTTTTAAATGCATCCGGGTAGTTTTCTAATAATACAACTGATAGTCAACTTCCCTTTAACCTTTGTCTCAACTGGGTCTCCACTAGAACTGACATGCATGCAACTATTAATAGTAAATCATCAGTTGCATGGAAAATCACTGATTGTGAATTACATAATATTTAATGCACTTGATCTCTCACTAGTGCAACAAACATTTACAACTAGTCCAACTGACTTTAACTCACCTAAATGAGTTAACTAGTTACTCATGCATTAAAATCGTGCACTTAACTGCAACTTGAACTCTAAAACACATAGAATCACTTTGCATGCCTTACCAACCACCCTCACTCAAAATCCATGAGCTAACTGATTTTATCACACTCAGTTAACTATTACAAGTGATTATGAGATAAGATTACATTTTATTGTCCAATTTAATTATAAGGGATGATTACATTTGACACATTTCCAATTTATTAAATAAATTAAATTGAACAGTAATGTGTCACTAGGAATGATCACTACATGACCTGTGGTCCCACACTAGTGTAGGTGTTGTCATGTTGTTTCTAGATGCCAATTTCATTATTTCTTGTTGCAAATTTGAACACTCCCTCTCAACAAGAAAGGAAACAATATGTCCTGATCCGATACCTTGGAATTTCCTTGCATGCACACATGCACCTCTTGCATGTGACATGCAACTATTTCATGCGACATGCAACTCTTGCATGAAATACTTATCTAGTGTTGTTCGCACACGCAACACTTCTCTAGTGTTTCTTGCACATGCAACACTTATGAAACTGAATAGCCTCCAAATAACTGAATCAATATAATGCATCTGTCATCAAAGTCTTCTAACTGCTACTAGCTACTGCACATGTCTACAGACTCTCTACGTTGTTGACCTCTACATCCATGCACGCTACATTCTTTTCCCCTTAGCATGTCTAGCAGCTCAATATCCAACACATCACTCTGATTTTCCAACCTGCAGGATCGACTACATCATCTAAATAATCCTACTCTTACTTTGTTGGACGGAAAATCTTGAGAGGGGGGTGAATCGATGTGAGCTTATAATATAAATTTAAGCTTTTCTTTGGCTGATATATAGTTTTTTATGAACGGAAGTAGCGTATGCACGCGGAAATGTCGAAGGAAACTAGCGTATACTGATTTAACTTTCCAAATTTAGAGACAGTTCACAGAAGCAATCTTATAAATAGATTTATTAGTTATGTATCAGGTTATGAGCAGTAATCAACAGAATAAAGCATCACACACATGAACAGTAATATTTAAGGTGGAAACCCAATTCGGGAGAAAACCACCGCTGTTGTCGTCTCTGTTTTCAATCTTTATTATTTAGAAAAAATTTTACAGCGTTGTACTGATGCAGACTTATACTAGTACGCAGGCTTCTACCTGCAGAAGGCTGCAACCTTCTCTCATTTTCTAGCTGCAATTGGAAGGGAGCTCCAACCCCCTAATCTCGTTTACCAGCCTCTCCTAGAAGGGAGCTTCGACCCCCTGATTTCAACACCAGCTTCTACTGGAAAAAAGCTTCTACTTCAACCCTCAGACCCACTGCAGACCATGTTTCATCAATTTTCATACTAGATCAAACAGCTTCAACACAACCCTTCACTTAACATCAACAAACATACTTTTCCCAATACTTCAAACACAGCAGTGAGACCACTGTAACCAGAATATCAGAAATAACCCAGACTTCAGAATAGATATGCAGATACAAGCTCAACCCTGAACATTCATTAATTCAAATATCATACGCTACTTTTCTTCACTGAAGCTATGTACATATGCGCTTTCATGCATACCAACCTGCGTATACTTCTGTGTATTTTATTCTTCAGAAACCCTAATTGCCATACGCGCTTTTCATGAAGAGAACCTACGTATATACATGCTTTTTCTGAAACCAACTAGCATATAGATCTGTAAAAATAAATTTTGTAGAACAGACCAGATCTATAAAACTTACCCATATTTATTCATTTTCTTCAGCAGACTTGCGCCAGTTCTTCATGATTTCGTCAGTCGATCAAACCAGAGATTCATCATCGTCAGATATAGAGATCTTGAACCATCATTATATCCATGGGTGCATCATAGATTCAGATCTATCAATTAAGAACAGAGTTAATCCATGCAGATATTCCTTAGAGAAATTTATTCATCAACAACCCTTATACATGCACACCTTGCATTATGATCTTCTTCTCCTTAAATAGATTTAGCTTTTACCAATACCATGAGTCAAAACCACACAACTTCCGATGGCATTCTTGGACGGAATCAAATAAACCATACAGTGCTCAATACTGTGTGCCAAAACCATGGTAATTCCCCTTGGTATTATAATTTTGGAGCGCAAAAGGGCATACGCGACTTGGGACGTACTTATCCGCGTGTATATGCGACTTGGCCTTTACAAAAGCGCGTATACATTGTGACATATTATATTTATCATTTCTGCAGCATTTACTGGAATTATTTTCTCTGTAGATACATCATTCTTACCTCTGTAATACATAGGTTTCTATCCAAAGACAACTTTAGCAAGTCAGTTTTCATCAAGGAGAACTTCATCAAGTAGGTTGCCATCAAGGACAACCTATCGCATCATATTGCCAACACTGCCGTATTGTGGGCTCCTCATAGCCAGGTTCGATCCATGAGGCACACCATCTCAATGAACCCTACCCAAATTTCTTCTTGGGATTAATTCTTCTGGCACGGGGCCCACCCCACACTTGGAGGTATAGCCGCATGTACTCCTCCGCCCATCTAGCTCGAAATTTCCTCTCCGGAGGTCTTCTACATGAGTGGTTCCCGCCACTCCATGATCTCATCTTCGTAGTCGCTCCACAAACTTGAGGTTCATCCTTAGGAACCAAGATTTCCTCGTGAGCATGCCAATCAAGCTCCCTCTCAAGGGACAATCGCATGGCTTTCTCACACTTCCCAATGGTACATCTCTTGCATGTGTCTATCTACGCAAGAGTACCCTTTGGAAGCCCCAAAGACTTTTGTTGCATGACCTTCAAAGCTCCGTGGTGTAGATGGCCCAATCTTCTGTGCCATAACTCACCCTTATCCCGACTCACCACTTTGTCTGCTTTACCCATCAATGCTTCGCAACCATCTACATCAAGTTTATAGAGATTCTTCACACGAATCCCAATATTATTGGTTTTCCTGTGGCTTTGTGTCAAAGGAAATCTTTTGCTTCACTAAAAACCACATCATAACCTCTATCCTCTAACATTACGACTGAAACTAAATTCTTTTTTAGCCTGGTACATGCATTACATCTTTTAATAAGAAGGGTTTACCTGACTGTCTCTGGAAAGTAACTGTACCAATCCTGGTAGTGCTATACCTTCCATCGTCAGCCATTTTGATATGCATCTGGAGGTCCTTCTCCTCCAAGCTACTGAAAAGTTCTTTGTCTCCCGTCATGTGGAAGGATGCATCACTATCCAAGTACCACCCTAATCCCATCGCACTTGACACCATGCATGCGATTAGCGAGAAGTCCAACTCAAATTGCGAGGCCAAAGCCTCACCAGCTGCAGATCCTGAAGCTTTCTTGTTCTTCTTCTTTTGTGGACAATTAGTGGCATAATTTCCATGCTCGTGATAGTGAAAACACTTCACTCTAGACATGTCACGCTCCTTTCCTTCTTCGCTAGTCTCAGATTTGGAATAGGATTTCTTTCCCTTCCCCTTATTCGCCTTACTATCCGAGGCGCAATTTTCTTCATCATCTTCCTTAGATGAAGATCCATCTGTGGTATTCTGCTTGAATTCTTCTTGCACCAAATCTGACCAAAGTCGTTCCCAATCTGGCAGTTTCTCCCTCCCATTGACAGAGTCTTGATAACTATGCCAACTCTTGGGAAGGCCTAGAAGAGCTAGGCTCACCAAGTCATCATCCACGACAGTAATTCTGACGCTCCTAAGCTCATCCCGACATTGGACAAACTTTGTTAAATATATCAGAATAGTGTTGCCTTTCTCCTTTTTGATTTTCCTGATCTTGTCCTTCAGTGCTAATTTTCTATGATCACTGCTGCTCTGAAACAGATCTATCAAAGCCTTCCACATTGCATATGGAGTCGCTTTTCCATGGAGACTTGAGAGAATGTGATCTCATACTCCTTCCAGTAAGATCCTTGCCCTTGCAACCTTCTTTTTCCAAGAATCAAGATTTGCGGCATCTACTGCAGCGGGTTTAGGTATGTCATTATCAATGAATTATTTCAACCCATTGTCCTCCAATACTGTCTCCATCTTGTCTTTCCACGCAATATAATTGGAACTGCCCTCAAGTTCATACTCCAATCTCAAGCCATTGAAATCCATTTCGATCTTGATCTGTCTGTCGCACCAAGAATACTTTTGCAAATTCAAATTCCATTCAGTCCCAAACACAACTTCTTCGTCACTATAGTGATTTCTTGTGCTCTGATACCATGTAGAAATTATACAAACATATGTATATCAATGGATTCAATCCGATCAAGCAATGTACTAAAGCTAGATACTGAATCCTTGTACAAATAAATTTTGGAAATTAAACACAATCTCCAATCACAAAAGGTAAAGAAAGAAGAAAATCAAACCACAACACATATATTTTTCTTGGGGAAATATTGCTGCTCAAAACCCCTCTATCTCTATCGTATATTCATCAAGGAATCATGAAACAATTACAATGCACTCTTCTCACAAGAGTCTCCAGCACTCTGCTAATTATCTCACACTGATCTAGACAAAATCGGGCCAACACTTAGCCAATTCTCAGTCTGTCTTCGGCCTACCTTTCTCACGCAATTCATGAGGAATGCAATACCTATTCCTTAGGAATTCCAGCCTTTCTAAACTGCGCAAGTATCATGGGAAATCATGTGATGTTTTAACTAAAACTAGAAAGTTTGCTAATAATACAACTGATAGTCAACTTCCCTTTAACCTTTGTCTCAACTGGGTCTCCATTGGAACTGACATGCATGCAACTATTAATAGTAAATCATCAGTTGCATGGAAGATCACTGACTGTGAATTAAATAGTATTTAATTAACTTGATCTCTCACTATTGCAACAAACAATTACAACTAGTCCAACTGACTTTAACTCACCTAACTAAGTTAACTGCTTACTCATGCATTAAACTTATACACTTAACTACAACTTGAACTCTAAAAAAAATAGAATCAATCTGCATTCCTTACCAACCACCCTCAACTTGAAATTGGCGATTAAAGATCTAAATATTTAACTGTCAATCCGGGAGTCAAAAACATGAGTTGTATTGCATTTTTGGATCGAATTAATGGTCAGAGTATATAATTTTCCTTAATTATGGTCATTTAAAAGAAAATGAAATTTTAATGAATTTTTCAGAATTTATAAACGAAATTGAATTGATGTCACACTTCTTATAAAACCAAATCTATGTTACTGTTATGAAAATTGAACTAATTCTAAATTACCCTATGATATTCTAATGACTCGAATTAAATCACACTGGTAATTATATTTTAATAGCTTGAATTATATCACATTGGAAATTCTATTTTAATGACTTGAATTAAATCACACTAAAAATGCTTGAATTAAATCAATCAATGTAATTATGCTATGAATTAAATTATTTAACTCAATCACTGGAATGGAAATTATAACGCAATATCTGTAATTGGAATTACACTATTTACTAGATCCTCTAACTAAATTGTCGTAAATGAAATTACTACAATCAAAATTAAAAAAAAACCATGCTCTTTAACTAAACCAATGAAAATGAATTAATAACAAACTCACTGTAAATGAAATAACTATAATGAAATCACTGCAAATGCCAGCTTCCAATCATGCTATTCTAACCTATGGATACAAGTAAAGAAATACTCACACACACAACAGTATTGAAAACTCAATCTAAAATGCAATTAAATACATAAGCTCACAATTAAACTACAATCAAACTCAATCTAAAATTCAAATGATAGCTCTTCAATCAAACACATAAGATCATATGAGTTCTTCAATTCATATTCAAACAAATCAAATTCCAATAATCAAACAATTTAATAAATTAAATATTCGATGCATTCAATCTTCATTTGTAATTAAATTAAATCTTTATTGCCTCAATTCACAAATTAAATCTTCAATCTTCATTTGTAATTCACACTCTGATTGAATGGTAATGGTAATAAAATGGAAATCAAATGAATTTTTTGGCAATCAAATGGATTTGACTTTTAAGACAGATAGAGAATAGCTCGGAACTCACATTCTGGCTATGTAACAAATGGTAACAATAGTGCATAAAATGCAGAATTAGAACGTGCTTGTAAACATGTCGGAGTTACAAGAAAACTCTCCCACGCTGCATCAAGATCTCAACAAATCTACACAACAAGATGTCAAGCTACAACACAACACTTGAGGATCTGGACAAAAACGAATATATCAAACTATCCTACAACAATCACGATTCATGCATTTAACTAGGAGCGATTCTATTTGAGCTTATCACACAGTAATTGTCATTTAACTAAATGGAAATAAATTGAATCTACAATGATCATGAAAATGAATGAGAATGAATCGAACTACGACAAGCATAAATATAACTATATAAGAATGAATCAAACTACAACAATTAATCTAAAATAAATAAGGAACTTTTCTCCCAAATGATGGTAGGCCCTTGCCACACCTTGGGAAGCTTGAGCGACTTTCAGAAGAGGAAGCTCTTAAACAATTTGAATCATAAATTCACAACAATCAGAACTCGAAGTGATCTAGATCAAATCAGAGTCATGGTATTAAATTAAACAAAGTATCTGATTACAACATCAAAAAATAAATTGAAGGATTCACTACTCTTGCTGCTCCATTCCTACTCCATTTGTGATCTCCTCTCCTCTCTTCTACATGCTTCTCCTTGAGAGCTCTGGCTTTTTATATAGTGTTGTGGATGAAGCCAAGCATAACTGTTTGCCAAATAATTATAACAATCTAACAAATTCTATTCTTAATTATTCCGGAGAGCCTTCAAAATGAGTTACATTGGCCTGATCATGGGAAGAATATAGAAACCATTTCCATTTTAATCTCAACCAAGGCGTGCACAACCAAATCCATATTGACCCGAAACTGCACTTAAAACTGCATTGGAATATTCCCCCAAACATAACTCCTTCACGAAGACAAAGTTTTCCAAACGGTGTCTGGGTTACATGAATACAGGTACTCTAAGCAAAACCTGTGTGCTGGAATTTCGAGATTATTTACCATTTGATCACAAAATCCATATTTTCACCTACAACAATTCTGCATTTAACTTTGCAGTAACTAGTTAAAATTGACTTGTGGAGACTTCCAGCAATAGAATGCTTCGACAAATGAGCTTATTGAAA
Source organism: Pinus albicaulis (assembly GCA_034641835.2). Taxonomy (NCBI): domain Eukaryota; kingdom Viridiplantae; phylum Streptophyta; class Pinopsida; order Pinales; family Pinaceae; genus Pinus; species Pinus albicaulis. Next base: position 3,530 of record JAXQQM020086643.1, on the reverse strand, counting down.
CCACCATTAGTAAACCACGACTAAAATAATCTCTAATCATTAAAAAGCTAATAAAAATAATGATAATAAACCACAATGCATAGGATGTGATTTAGCGATAAATGATGGAATTATGACGTGAAATGAGTGTAAGGGTGTCGAAATTTCGGTTATGAATAATGGTACTATGCATGGAAAAATGGGCATATACAAGGCTAAACATCCCCCCATTCCTGAGGTTTTGCATGTCCTCATGCAAACAAATCTCTTGCTCATTGACAGATTCTTGACATCGCTTTGTAGATGCTGGTTCTTGTGGGACAACATTTCTTGGATATTTGGAGGTGTTGGTGCTTGTGGAGTAGCACTTACTTGAATGTTTTGTGGTTTTGGTTCTTGTGGAGCAACTCTCTTCATATATCATAGTAATTTACTGATAAATACAAATTTAGGACAAGAAATGAATGGATGAGGGAGATATGATGGATGAAATGAAGTAGTGATGGAAATGGTAAGTGGCTGTTTGGATACTCTGTCATCGTAAGACCAATAATTATAGGTGTTTTCCTTTATTCTTTCATGGTAGTAATGACTTCATCCTTTGAATAGAATGCTTGGAAAAGACACTATAGAGATTGCTTTGATTAATGCACCATAAGGATTTTTCTTTTAACACGGTCTTGTAATCAGAGTATATGTGGAGTTAATTGAATGAAATAGAAGGATAATGGTGTATGAAAGATGAAATACATGGAATGAGAAGTGGTGAATCATTAATATTTTTTAACCTTATAATGAATTAGAGAATCATAAGCCAAATTTACCTCAAGTTTTACCTTTTTCATTGATGTGCTCGATGCTGCAAGATGAAGTGGAGGATGGAATGGCTGGAGTTGATATGACTGTTGATCTGATCTGCTGAAGAAGGCTAAAGGATGAGCTGAAGAGATGAAGAATGAACTGAAGGTCCCCTTCTCCCCCATGTCTGAAGAGTTGTATGTCCCTAAACAATTGAGGAAAGGTGACTGTTGCTGCAAATGATGATCAAGATGTTATATGGAAACCTTTATTGAAACAAGATGACTGCTACAAGAAAAGGAAATGTTGGTATAAAAATTCAAACTGTGCAACTCTGTGTCGAGATCTCAAAACCATATAGTCTTCAACCGCTACACAACCATGTGAAATACTGCTTATGTGAATAAATGGTGTCGATGTCTAACATAAAAAAGAATCATTGGATTACTGACCATTGAGGAGATCGTTAACCAATGCAAGATACCCCACCTTTTATGTAAATGGGAATCAAGGCACTAGGTACATTCTACTAGCCATGAATAGATTTTTCGGAGTTGAATGGACTGCAGAATTCATCCACCAAGAAAAATTGATGTATTTCCTTAGTATATGACAAGGATACCTGCCATTAAGGCATGCAAGCTCCTAGGTACCTTATCTAATCATAAAATTAGTCCCAGATAATGTGCTGATGTCGATGGGACAAGGCTCGTTAGCAGGTGGGCCTTAAGGAATCCCACATCAACCAACTCGAGTACAAACATAATAACTTAAAATATACATGATTTGAAGAACTCATACAAATTTAAAAACTTCTTTTGGAACCTTGCCCGCCAATTACCTGGTTTTCAAGCAAAGTCCCTGTCTAGTTGCGCCAGACAACCTGGTTTTCACAAAAGGACTTATTTTTCTCTTTACTATTTCATTTATTTATTACAATACTAAATTTCCTACTATACTAGAGAAAATATGTCCTCCTTCAAGTGAAAGATAAATTCCAATGAAGCCATGTGCAGATCAGGTACAATGATAAATTCATGCTCAGATTAAACATATAAACTTTAGAAGGTATATGAGCATGAACAATCAGCAGATTTGAAAGATGTGATACAAAGAGTATTTGAAGATAAGAGTGGTACCTTGATTGAATTGAAATTTGGAACCAATTCTCGATGTAATCCTAGTGGTATTGGCTCATTTCTTCTTTTGGATCACTCTGAAAGTTCTCCTCGATCGTGCTCGGAAAATTTGGATAATTGGTATCTAGAATGCACACAAGGCTTGTTGCTGGACATGGTGAAATTTCTTCAATCTCAAGTTCAACTGAATGCTCCCCATCGGATTTGGTACATGATTCATTAATCTCCTTGGTAGATAGGTAAGAGGAATCAAGGGAGACTTCCAAATCTTTTTCTAGTTGTGGAGAGATAGATAATTTCCTGAATGCGGTCAGGATGAAATCTTCCTAAGAGCAAGATACCCCAGCTACTGATAAGATTTGAGAAAGTGCTTCGAGGGACATTCTTCAAGCTATGAATCATTCTTGAATTTCTCCTGCTGGTTGATGACCCTTGTTTCGTAACATAGATTAGTACCCACGGGTTCTTACAACACCCAAAAAATGATATAGCATTTAAATATGGAAATTTGGAGATAAATGAAATCAAAATCTAAAATCTCACCACACTCATAAAAAGCTGATTCAGAGTACTATTTAATCTATTGAAAGCGAAACAATTCTAAGGCATGCTTCTACTTCTATGCATAAAGGAAAGGAAAATAAAGTTCAAAGATAAACAAAAATGGCTAGACTTTGGAGCAACCCCACAAAATTGGATGCATGGCTCTTCACTCAAGTCTTACTGTACACTCTCCATCCTCTGACTATCTTGCAATACCTTTGAAACTCCGTAATAAAAAAATTTCTTGCAAAATACAACTCCCCGGCAACGACGCCAAAACGTTGAGAGTTTTAATGTTATGTAACCAATCAAAAAGAGAAGAAAAGAGATATAAACGCCTTAGAAATGAGCCACTTCGAGGGGGCAACCTCCAATACATTACATAAATGAACAATTCTTGGATGATACAATTTACAAAACCTACTTTATATATAGGAGTCCATGGGGCCATAATGTAATCCTAGTGGGCCACAATGTAATCCTAGCTGACCTAACAATAATAATTTAAGGGCACAATAATAACAAAATGGGGGTTACAAGGGTACACTAATAACAATAAGGGGTTTACACTAACAATAATAAGGGGCTATACTAGTGATATATGGACCTAACATGCCCCTCTCCTTCAAAAAAAGTGTTGTCCTCAACACTTGAGTAGCTCCGGGTGCTTCTGTATAAAATTCTCATCCTCCCATGTAGAATCTTCAGTAGGTAAGTTCTTCCACTTGATGAGATACTCTGAAATTGATCGATTCCGTAGTTGTCGAGTTCTTTTTTCCATGACTGCTTCAGGTTCCAATATGATTTTCCTTCCCCATCAAGTTCTGGCAATACTGTTTGAACTGGAAGATTTTCACCTATAACCTTCTTTAAGCATGAAACATGGAAAACTGGATGTACTCGCGAAGAAGCAGGAAGCTCCAATTTGTATGCCATAGTACCAATATTTTGCAACACCTTGTAAGGACCATAGTACTTTGGCGATAATTTATTATCCTTTTTTGCTTGCTTGAGGGACATTTGTTTGTATGGTTGTAGCCGTAAAAATACCCAATCTCCTACATCAAAACT
>JAXQQM020065956.1:0-64066 GCA_034641835.2 Pinus albicaulis | reverse complement strand
CAGGCAACTGGCACTTAGCAAACACGAATTCATAGGGGAAAACCAGGGCAACTTGGACTCTATGAATTCCTTATTCTTGTTCTACTGTTCTCACATAATTTCAATACAGGTACTCTCCACCAACAACTGACTTGAGGACAAGTCACATCTTAAACAAGGGGGAGACTTGCATCAGATCTTTAGCTGAAAAGCTGAAGTATAGAAGGAACTTGTATTGTCAACAGAGGGACCTGAAAGACCTGCCAATGTCAAAACAACATGTGCATATTCTGTAAGCAGTACAGAGGGACCTGAAACAAAGAATCATTACAGAGGGACCTGACTAACAATTCAAGAACCAGAGCATGAAGAACAAGGAGAAGCAATAAAGTTTACTTTTTGATCCATCTACAACATTTGATCAATTGATTTCATCCCACTTGTACAGACATCATCCAGGGGAGTATATGTATAGTCATTTTGTGCTTGAAAATTCAAATTTTTCTTAGAAATTTTTAGTTTTTGTTAAGTCGAAATTAGTACACTGAGGATATTCATTATCATTTCATATCTTTATATTCCCTATACATATCCTATAACCCTTATACATCATATTTCATTTCCATACATATTCCCTATTTTCATTAACCCACAGTATTTTTCTTTAAGAGCTTAAAAGACAAAGCTGGGACAACTTTCAACACATACACATACAACTCAAGCATTAGTGATGGTGATAATTTTAAATATGACCCAAGATGGTCATTTTAAAATTATAAATATATGCTATATAATCCAAACAAAACTCATGCGCTATATGGAAATCAAAGTAAATATATACCATATCAAATTATATACCATAGTCAAATGGTGTGCATGCGCCATAGTCATATATATATATCATAACCCAAAGCGCATATGATATAATGGTATAAAACATATGGTATATGATATAATGGTATAAAACATATGGTATATGATATAAGTGAAGGCATATGATATAAGGAATGGTGGACGGCTGCGCGCAAACTATATGGCACGACTGTGCATATAAGTATTGCGGCGGGGTATTGTCAAATGGTAATTGCATACACACTCATTGCAATACAAACAATGCCTGAATATCATTTCACGCATGAGGAGCACACGACGGTGGCAATAATGTTATGCGCATACCATTCAAAATAAAACGATGATTTGGCCATCCTCATGACACAGTCGGGTGACTGGTCAAACAGGACGGCCATACCAACCACGCACTGTAACACCAATGAACGAGAGGCGCACAGTACACCCATGAAACGGTCATGAACCGACCGAGTTCTTGACTGTTTAAACCTCAGTCCTCATTGCCAAATAGCTCAGAGAGATGGTGTTTGGAGCTGAAAACTAGTGAAAAGAAGGGTGAAGCGAGTTTGGGCGGATTTAAGAAGGAAAATCATCCCGGTTCTAACGATCAGTGATCACCGATTTTCGGGATTCAATCAGGTAATGTGATAATTGTTTAAGCTCAGCAAACAGTGGAAGTATACGTTGTGAACTATCTGTTATTAATGATTATGTTACTCTGCTCTTGCCACCAGTCAATTGAACGGTTGAACAGGGATTTGGAGCGCCGGATATTCCTCAAGCGCTCGTTGACAACAGGTAACGCCGAAACCACAGCACTAAATCAGTTGATTCACTGCGTAAATCATGGCATAAACTACTAGTGAATCGCGCAGCATTTAAATGTGAATTCATTGCATGGATAACACGTTAGGGTCTGGCATTATATGTGGAGTATTAACGATGTGCCGTGTTCATAACGAAGTCTATGAACAGAGGAGGCACCGAAATATGATTGTTATGGCGTGCTTATGCTGCATGGCGGTATTTGTTGATTGAATTGTGCGCGCTGTTGGTTGAATGCGCACTGCGCTTTGTTTTGATTGCACACTTTATTGTGTTGCGCGCTGATTCCATTAACACTTCAACAACAGTCAATCCCTAATGTATCATATGCATGAAAACGCCATATGTCTCTGTTATGAACCCTTGCTGCCTGCGCGTTTTTGTTTTTGTTTTAACCGAAACAGGGGATTGAAGTTTCTAAGGGCCGAACGAGCCATGCCATGTGCAATTTTTGGTTGCCAAAGGGAGTTCGATTGCCGAGCCATTTAAAACTCAATTTAAATGCGCGTGTTTTTTTTATCATTTGTGTTTTGAGGCCGAGAGCCATATGCATGCGCTGTAGTCAAAACACTCCTTATTTTTCTTGATTGTACATACACAGTGAACCTATGGTTTGATTTTGGCAACAGTATAAGGCGATGAGAATACATGGAACATTGTTTGCATATGTATTTTGTTTTCAAAGAACAGAGATTAGCATATTGACAGGGGTATACAGGTGTTTGCTTGCTTGAACAAGGAACTAAAACAGTGATGTTGCAGAGAAAAGAGTAAACAGAGGTTAAGGAAATCAGAGTTAAATTGTTGAGAGGAGGAAGGTAAGCTTCTTTGCTTTAAAAATTTCGTTTTGAAAACGAACAATAGTTATATTTTTATTGTCAAGATGAAATTAGTAACAACAGAGGCATTCATTCATTGGTTTTCAGAAACAATGTCAGTTAGAGTAGAGCCAAAATTTTAGATAGAGAGCTGGGGGAAGGAAACTATAGAAAAACTTTACCAAGCAGGGATGATAAGCTTTTTACAAAAATTTGATGGCCACTCTGAACGGATAACCAGGGACTTTATAAATAACTTCAGTCAAGACCAGACACGGGTAGGAGATGTAATTATTCCTGTAACCCAGGAATATCTTTCCCAAGCTTTAGATCTACCCATGATAGGTGAGAAGTATTACAAAGGCCTGCACTTCAAGGAGAAAGCTTGGACTTTATTTCTTGAGAAGAACCGGAAAGGGACTTTTGATAGAACAAAAGGGATACCCAGGGAATGGTTCAATGAACCATGGGGTGAGTTGGTTTTGGTCATCCAGAAGTTTTTGACTTGTGATAGAGGATATAGCGTTGCCCACTTGTATCATGTCATACTTCTACAGCATATTAAGGGAGAGGATAGGATTAACTTGCCTTACTTCCTATATAGGAGCCTCTTGAGAATGATTGAAACAGTAAAACATGAACACAAGCCTAAAGCAGGACAGATTTACCATCAAGGATTGATCAAAATCCTAGTTGAGTATCAGGTGAGGTCACAGGGCATAGTATGGAGAGAGTTCATGTCTAAAAATCAGTTCATTGAACAGATTAAGGAAGTACAGGATAAAATAGAGCAGGAAAACAGAGGATTGATGAACTCACCCTTGTATCCCAGAACAAGAGCTAAACAGCAGAATAACATGGCCATGCAGGAAAATGAAACATCTGTTATGTCTATTCCTAGAAGATTTAGGAATAAAAGTCCCATTGACTTAGACAAGGAAGTAGAAACATATTCCCAAAGACAAAAAGAAGAAAATGACATTGCACAAGAAGTATTTGAGGGGGATTCTTCATATGATGATGCAGCAGCAGCATCACTAATGAAAACAACACAAGATTTTGAAAAAGAAATCAATGTTGGAAGAATCAGGGACTTAACTGACCAATTGGAAATTAGCAAAATCTTGGAGAAACAATTAAAAGAGGAAAACAAGGCAAATAAGAAAGATAATGCTAAATTGGTTAAGGAAAATGAAAAATTAAATGAAGAATTGGGGAGACTGAAACGGAAAAATGATCTACTTTCTAAGCAAGCATTTAAATGGTTAAAGGAAAAGAATATGCGGCAGGCAAAGTATGAAAAACAGAAGGTCAAAGCAGCTTTGTTCAGGGAAAGACATGACACAGGTTTGGATTTTTTGGCCAGGGCAGCACAACAGGAAGCATCTACAGGTACAACATCTACTACAGAGAGAAGAAGGTCAAAGATGAATAAGCAAGCATGGGGACATGCTTGATGATAAGCAAGGGAGAGATGTTGGGCCTTAGTTTTGGTCTTATTTCTGCTCAAAGAAACTTACTAATCCATCTATTTCCCATCCATTTTTCCCTTCATTTATTCCATTTTGATATATATTTGATATCCATTCAGGTATTTAATTTTAATTTTTCAATTTCTAAAGTTTTTATGAAAGTTTGGTTTTTAGTGCAAAATTGGCAGATTCAGAAATTCCCGTAATAGCTCTATGGTTGATGTGGTTGCAGGACACTTGGGCACGAATTGAATGCATGGATGGACAGCTTTGGAACTAGGACTAAGCCAGCTATGCTTAGTTCGAACAGAACAAGCTTTATTAGGCCCCATTTGGTGCTAGTCAATCATGACTAGTCATTCAGAAATCCCATAGAAATAGGGCAGTTTTGAGATTCTATGGGATTGGTCATATTTCTTGGGATAGGAGTAATGAATTCGACTTAGATAGGTGGATGAGAGTAGATGGGTTTGTTTGAGTGAATATATATCAGTTTGTTTCATGAGACTTCTTATTTAAAGCCAAAACTTTGATGGCTTATGTATTGACTTATTATACTTTTATGCTGTGACACCTTTGGATTGAGGAGCTAATTTGAAGACTTGTGTTATTATTATTTTTATTTTCAATGCTATGGATGTGTAACTGAATTTAAGCTTCTGAGATCACCTCTCAAGTGTGCAAGGCAAGGGTGGAGGGCCCCCATTCCAAGCTAAGTACACTTCCTTGTTAACTAGTTTTATTTCCTTGTAATCTGATTATTGTAGAACTGGTTTTTCAAAGCTTTATTTCAGATTGATTTATGGTTCATGCATAGTGATTGATTTCATTAGTTCATAGCTTATTCATCACTTTATCGAGTTGGAAAAATAGGTGTTCAAGTTGAGCATCCCTTCTACTAAAATGATGAATTAAAACTAGTTTCCTTTGTTTGTATGCAAGTAGTTTCTTATTGAGATTTTGATATTGAGATGAATGAATTATGATGGAATACCTTATGTGTCTCTTAAGTTAAGATTTTCTTTCATTAATAATTTATCCATCTTAAGTTCTTGGCTTTAATCTCTGATTCATTAAGTGGTAATTGAGGTGAAAGTGGACTTCTTGAGTCAAGAACCATTTCAATATTCTTCCTCTTTTTAAACTAATTGAATTAGAATTATAGGATGTATTACTTTCAGATTTTGAATAAATTATCTTTCAAGGTTTGATTACATCTGATCTTCACATATAGTGAACTTGCCTCAAAGCATAAACAACCCGGATTGATAAGAAATAATTGTGTTAATTTAGGTACATAAATTAGCTCAACATTTTGGCGCCGTTGCCGGGGATCGAACCCGGGTCACCCGCGTGACAGGCGGGAATACTTACCACTATAATACAACAAACTGATCTATATTCACTCAAACAAACCCATCTACTCAATAGAAAGATAAATTTTGCATAGTCAATAGAAAGATAAATTTCAAAACAACAAAAACATTAGTTACATTTTTTAGTTATGTTTCTTTATGCCTAGATATAGAGATCCTCAAGGTATATTTATTAAAAATCCCCCAAAAATAGAGATAGGATCATCAAACACCCCAGTTACTGGTAATCCAATAATTGAGGAATTGGCAGAAAAACAAAGAAGTGGACAAAGATTAACTTTGATTGAGAGGCAAACTTTGTTAGCTTGGGAAGCAAAGCAAAAACAATCTTCAATTTCTGGAAAACAAAAAGAAATTATCAAAGGAAAACAATCTGTCTTTCCATCCATAAATCCTCCTATCTTCCAACAACCTGAAACTCCACTCAAAATTGAAACAAATCAACCAATGGCAGAAGAGGGACATGGATCTGTTATTTTCACTCCTGAACAACGAGCTGAATATGAAAGACAACAAATAGAATGGAGAAGAAGGAGAGAGGAGGAGGCAAAACAAGAAAATGATAGAAAAATAGAAAACGATCGGAAAAGACAAGAAGATGGTAATGATCAAGAGACTACCTTTGGCTTTCCAATAATAGACACAAGTGCAATATTAGGAGAAGAAGTGAAAATGAAAAATATTCCACCTTCTGTATTTCCAAATTTTTATGGAATGTCCACGGAAGATCCTGATGCATTTATGTTTGAATTTGATATTCTATGTAGAACATATGGATACACTGATGACATTCATAAACTTCGTCTTTTCCCTGCAACATTAAAAGCAGCAACTTTGAAATGGTTTATGGGTTTAGGAGAAAAAACAATAGCTTCTTGGGATGATATGAGATCAGTCTTCCTTAAAAAATATCAAGCTTATTGTAGATCTAGAGATTCAAAGGAAGATGTTTTCAGAATGACACAACAAGAAGATGAAAGTTTAGAAGAATATTTGGAAAGATTTGCATATAATCTACAGAAATCTAAACAACACTCTCTAAATCAAGAAACCATTCAAACAATCTTTCTCAAGGGTGTAAGGGATGAATACCTTGACATTTTGAATGTGATGGGTAAAGGAGACATTTCAAACCTACCATTCGAAGAAATTGTTGAGTTATGTCAAAAATATTCTAGAGGAAGATCAAAAACAGGAAGAAGAGAAGTAAGTTCAAAAGCAGCAAAGTCAGCTGCAGGAGGGATAACAAGAGCTGAAATAGGAAGCTTATTGGAGAAATTCAAAACAGATCTCTTGAGTACATTAGGGACACAAGTAGATGTGCTAAAGGCAAACAAGAAGAAAGAAGAACAAGAACAAGCTCTAGCAATATTTTGTCCCAAATGTAGAAAGAAACATCCATTGAGAGAATGTCCTTTGGATAGTGTTCAGGTTTGTGGTCTTTGTATAGAAAATCATTCCACAGAAAATTGTCTAAGATTGAAAGAATTACAAATGAATTCAATGGAAGAAGTGCCAGGAATAGAAGGTTTTTATTATGTAGCACCACGAAGACCATGGCAACCTAGGATGCCTCAACAAAATCAGCAACAATTCCCTCAACAAAATTACCTCTATCCACCTCAAAATCCTTGGACCCCTCCAATGCCATGGCAAGCTTGGCCTCCACAACAATATCCACAAAAACCTGCACAAGGTTGGAGAGGATATGGTTATGGAAACCAGCCACCTCAACATTATCAACAACAATACCAGCAACAATACCAACAGCCATTTACATATCCACAATATCCACAATCCATACCATTTCAACAACAACATTCTGCATATCCACAATCCATCCCACTTCCACAGCAGAATCCTCCACCATTGTTGACCCAACCACAACAATTACAGCTACCCACAAATCAACCCAGACCAACTCAATTACCAGCCCAACCAATGGCAAATCCGAATAATAAGGTGGACAAAGCTGGATACACTGTAGAGGAAGCAGCATGTTTTCCCACATATTCAATTCTTCCTCTTAATGAAGTCAATCTAAGGTCTGGAAAAGTGCTTAAAAAGGATTCTCCTCCAATCATAGAAGAACCAACTGAACAAGGAGAATCACCTGAAACATCACAAACTAAGATACAAATTCAGAAAGGACCAAACATTACAACACAAACACCACCTTATCCTGAAAGGTTAGTGGAACAACAAAAAGAAATAACCCTTCCCGAATTTGATATTTTAGATGAGTTAAAAAATGCTTATGTAAAAATTCCTTTGTTGAAGGCAATTAAAGAAATACCAATATATGCTAAAACAATAAAGGAATTGTGCATTAAGAAATCACGGAAAAAGAAGAAGGATCCTACTACAATCCAAGTCATTGGTAAACTAGCAAGCCTCATGTCTACACAAACCATAGTAGAAAAATATATTGATCCTGGTATCCCTATGGTTACTATATCAATAAATAATTTTTCAGTACCAAACACATTAATAGACTTGGGAGCAGCTATAAATGTAATGACAATGGAGACAATGAAAACTTTGCATTTGAACAACATTAGATCAACCTCTACAATCTTAGAACTAGCAGACAGATCTAAAGTTGTTCCTGAAGGAATATGGGAAGATATCATAGTCTCTTTGGATTCATGGGAGTATCCTGTTGACTTCCTTATCTTGCAACCAAAAACAAATTTGGGAGGACATCCTCTAATCTTAGGCAGACCATGGTTAGCTACCGCTGATGCCTTCATAGGATGCAGATCAGGAAGCATGATTATTTCACATGGAGATGAAAAGAAACACATTGCTCTTTATTCACCTGCACAATCAACTTCTTTAGAATCAGTGCTTGAAGCTCAAGAAAAACAGCAAACTAAATCAGTTTTAAGTATAAATCAATTCTTTGATTTGAGAGAAGAAGAAGAAGAGAATGAAGACTTAATGGATCTTTTCATTTCAGAACCAAGTATTTCAGAGTAGCTTAGAGAAGTCCAGTATGAAGCTGCAAGTAACCTTTTGAATCAATGCTTTCAGGAAACTTGTACTGTTCAAACTTTGCGGAAATATTTTATAGACATCTTTCCTGTAAACACAATCTCCAATCCAACAATAAAAACAATTGAGGTAAATCCTGGAAAACATTTAAACATTGGAAACGAGTTGCAATCAGCACAAGAGCGAGAGGTAATTGCATTATTACAGAAATATTCAAAAGCTTTTGCCTGGGATTATACTGACATGCAAGGAATCCATCCTAGCACATGTGTCCACCACATCTATACAGATGATCAACTCAAACCTGTAAGACAACCTCAAAGACGAATGAATCCCATGATGAAATAAATAGTGAAAGAAGAACTGCAAAAATTGTTAAATGTTGGATTCATCTATCCTATTTCAGATAGTCAATGGGTTTCTCCACTGGTTATTGTACCAAAGAAAAATGGAAAGTGGAGGGTATGTGTGGACTATCGGGAACTAAACAAAGCTACACTAAAAGATCATTTTCCTCTACCATTCATTGATCAAGTGTTAGACTCATTAGCTGGAAAAAAAAATTTCTCCTTCTTGGATGGGTTTAGCGGATACAACCAAATAAGAATAGCAACAGAAGACCAAGACAAGACAACATTCACTTGCCCATGGGGAACCTATGCATATAATGGTTTTCCATTTGGTTTATGTAATGCACCTGCAACTTTTCAACGAGCAGTGCTTGCAATCTTTGCTGATCTAATTCATGAATGTGTAGAGGTTTATATGGATGACTTCACAGTTTATGGAAACACATATAATGATTTCCTAAATAACCTTGAGAAAGTTCTAAAACGATGCATTGAAACAAATTTGTCATTAAGCAATGAGAAATGCTATATGATGTTGACAGAAGGAATAGTTCTGGGACACCATATTTTTGCTTCAGGAATTAAAGTGGATCCAGCAAAAATCCAAGTCCTAGTAAACTTAATGCCTCCTACAACACAGAAAGAGGTAAGAAGTTTCTTAGGCTATGCAAGCTATTATAGACGATTCATTGAAAACTTCAGTAAAATAGCCCAACCTCTGTTTAAACTATTAGCAAAATATATTGAATTTCACTGGACAAATGACTGTCAAAATGCATTTCAAATTCTGAAAGAGAAATTATCAGTTGCACCCATTATCCATGGGCCAAACTGGTCTTTGCCATTTCATATATCAACTGATGCATCTGATACTGCGATAGGTGCCTCTCTTGGACAGAAAGAGAACTTGTTCAATTATGCAATATACTTTATAAGCAAGAATCTAACACCTGCAGAATTGAACTACACAGTCACAGAGAAATAAATGTTAGCTGTTATACATGCAGTAAACAATTTCAGACGCTATATAACAGGATATCAAGTTTTCATTCATACAGATCATTCAGCAATCAAATACTTGATGAATAAACCCATCACCAATGGAAGAATAACAAGATGGTTACTGTTATTGAAAGAATTTAATATCACAATACAAGACCGGCCAGGCAAGGAAAATCAAGTGGCTGACTTTCTGTCCCGCATACATTCACCCAACGATCCAAATCCGGTTGCAGATAACTTTCCCGATGAACACCTGTTTGCCATCACAGTAAAAACACCATGGTTTGCAGACATTGCAAACTATTTATCTTCTGGAAAGTTTCCAACTCAATTCACTAAAAAGCAAAGACACAAAATTGTTAAAGAAAGCTCTAGGTATAGTTGGGTAAATGGTGATTTATTTTATACTGGTTCAGATTTGATAATTAGAAAATGTGTGCGAGAAGATGAAATATTAGACATTCTAAGAGCATGTCACAATGAACCATGTGGTGGCCATTTTGCAGATAAACGAACAGCATATAAGGTGCTGCAACTGGGCTACTACTGGCCATCCATCTTCAAAGACTCTAAGAAATATGTCAAGCAATGTGACAGTTGCCAAAGAACGGGGAGACCAATCACAAGAGATGAGATGCCGCTGAAGCCACAGGTCCTCATAGAACCATTTGAGCAATGGGCACTTGACTTTGTTGGACCCATCAATCCACCATCAAATGGAAAGAAGTACATCTTAGTATGTACATATTATGTAACCAAGTGGGCAGAGGCTAAAGCAGTGAACAGAGCAACAGAAGATACAGTGGTCACCTTTCTTTTTGAAGAAATCTTTGTCAGATATGGAGTACCTAGACAAATTGTAACGGATCAAGGAACACAATTTACATCAAAGCTGGTACGAGATCTAACAGAGAAATACAAGATCAAACATAGGAAATCTACACCATATCATCCTCAAGCAAATGGGCAGGTTGAATCAACAAATAAAGTCCTAGAAAATATCATGACAAAAATAGTACAGCTGAACAGAAAAGATTGGTCTGAAAAATTAAAAGATGCACTATGGGCCTACAGAATCACATGGAAGAATACAACTGGTTTTAGTCCATACCAGTTAGTATATGGGAAAGAAGCCTTATTGCCTATAGAGTTTCAAATACAAACATACAGACTAGCAGCTGAACTAGGACTAGACCTGACAGAAGCACAACAGCAGCGGATCATGGAACTGAATCAATTGGATGAGCATCGTCAACAAGCCATAGAACATACTACATTGGTGCAACAACAAAGAATGAAGTGGCACGAAAGATATATCAAAACAAAGACATTTCGCAAGGGAGACTGGGCATTACTTTTTGACTCCAAATTCAAAGACTTCAAAGCAAAGTTCACAACACACTGGCTAGGCCCATATGAAATTGATGAAATCTTTGACAATGGAGCAGTCAAGATCAGGACAATCGACCAGGACTCTACCTCCTTTATAGTGAATGGACATAGGCTCAAAGTTTATAATAGGCCTATCAGTAAAGAAGCATTTATGAAACAACTGATAGAAGATACAGAACTGGAAGTCATGGCACACCAGGCTCAGCCATCTTCCAGTCTTGTAGTTGAATAAAAAAAAACACATAAAAAAATAAAAAAAATAATTAAAAAAAATAATAATAATAAAAAAAACATAAAAAATAATTTGTTTGCTAGTGAAAACCAGGCAACTGGCACTTAGCAAACACGAATTCATAGGGGAAAACCAGGGCAACTTGGACTCTATGAATTCCTTATTCTTGTTCTACTGTTCTCACATAATTTCAATACAGGTACTCTCCATCAACAACTGACTTGAGGACAAGTCACAACTTAAACAAGGGGGAGACTTGCATTAGATCTTTAGCTGGAAAGCTGAAGTATAGAAGGAACTTGTATTGTCAACAGAGGGACCTGAAATAAGAAATCATTACAGAGGGACCTGAAAGACCTGCCAATGTCAAAACAACATGTGCATATTCTGTAAGCAATGCAGAGGGACCTGAAACAAAGAATCATTACAGAGGGACCTGACTAACAATTCAAGAACCAGAGCATGAAGAACAATGAGTAGCAATAAAGTTTACTTTTTGATCCATCTACAACATCTGATCAATTGATTTCATCCCACTTTTACAGACATCATCCAGGGGAGTATATGTATAGTCATTTTGTGCTTGAAAATTCAAATTTTTCTTAGAAATTTTTAGTTTTTGTTAAGTCGAAATTAGTACATGAGGATATTCATTATCATTTCATATCCTATATTCCCTATACATATCCTATAACCCTTATACATCATATTTCATTTCCATACATATTCCCTATTTTCATTAACCCCTAAGTATTTTTCTTTAAGAGCTTAAAAGACCAAACTGGGACAACTTTTCAACCTGCACATACAACTCAAGCATTAGTGATGGTGATAATTTTAAATATGACCCAAGATGGTCATTTTAAAATTATAAAGATATGCTATATAATCCAAACAAAACTCATGCGCTATATGGAAATCAAAGTAAATATATACCATATCAAATTATATACCATAGTCCAAATGGTATGCATGCGCCATAGCCATATATATATATCATAACCCAAAGCGCATATGATATAGTGGTATAAAACATATGGTATATGATATAAGTGAAGGCATATGGTATAAACTTAGGAAAGGGCGCATATGATATAAGGAATGGTGGACGGCCACGCGCAAACTATATGGCACGACTGTGCATATAAGTATTGCGGCAGGGTATTGTCAAATGGTAATTGCATACACACTCATTGCAATACAAACAATGCCTGAATATCATTGCACGCATGAGGAGCACACGACGGTGGCAATAATGTTATGCGCATACCATTCAAAATAAAACGATGATTTGGCCATCCTCATGACACAGTCGGGTGACGGGTCAAACAGGACGGCCATACCAACCATGCACTGTAACACCAATGAACGAGAGGCGCACAGTACACCCATGAAATGGTCATGAATCGACCGAGTTCTTGATTGTTTAAACCTCAGTCCTCATTGCCAAATAGCTCAGAGAGATGGTGTTTGAAGCTGCAAACTAGTGAAAAGAAGGGTGAAGCGAGTTTGGGCAGATTTAAGAAGGAAAATCATCCCGGTTTTAAGGATCAGTGATCACCGATTTTTGGGATTCAATCAGGTAATGGGATAATTGTTTAAGCTTGGCAAACAGTGGAAGTATACGTTGTGAACTATCTGTTATTAATGGTTATGTTACTCTGCTCTTGCCACCAGTCAATTGAAGGGTTGAACAGGGATTTGGAGCGCCGCATATTCCTCAAGCGCTCGTTGACAACAGGTAATGCCGAAACCACAACACTAAATCAGTTGATTCACTGCGTAAATCATGGCATAAACTACTAGTGAATCACGCAGCATTTAAATGTGAATTCATTGCATGGATAACACGTTAGGGTCTGGCATTATATGTGGATTTTTAACGATGTGCCGTGTTCATAACGAAGTCTATGAACAGAGGAGGCACCGAAATATGATTGTTATGGCGTGTTTATGCTGCATGGCGGTATTTGTTGATTGAATTGTGCGCGCTGTTGGTTGAATGCGCACTGCGCTTTGTTTTGATTGCACACTTTATTGTGTTGAGCGCTGATTCCATTAACACTTCAACAACAGTCAATCCCTAACGCCATATGTATCTGTTATGAACCCTTGCTGCCTGCGCGTTTTTGTTTTTGTTTTAACTGAAACAGGGGATTGAAGTTTCTAAGGGAAGTAGGAGCAGGCCATGCCATTAAGAAGGGATAGGTAACAAAGGGAGTTCGGTGTAGATTTTGTAGACCATTTAAAACTCAATTTAAATCACCGCGTGTTTTTTTTTATCATTGTGTTTTGAGGCCGAGCCACATGCATCCATTGCTGTGTCAAAACACTCCTTATTTTTCTTGATTGTACATACACGAACAGACCTATGGTTTGATTTTATTGTAGTATAAAGAACGATGAATACATGAACATTTTTTTATATATGTATTTTGTTTTCCAAAGAAACAGAAGATTAGCATTTTGTGAGAGATACGGTGTTGAGCAGGTAAATGCTTGAACAAGGAACTAAAACGAGCGTTATTTGCGGAGAAAAGGTAAAAACGGGGAGACAAGGAAATCGGTGCAGGGAGAATCTATGCGGTCTCTTTAAAATTCGTTTTGAAAACGAACAATAGTTATATTTTTATTGTCAAGATGAAATTAGTAACAGCAGAGGCATTCATTCATTGGTTTTCAGAAACAATGTCAGTCAGAGTAGAGCCAAAATTTCAGATAGAGAGCTGGGGGAAGGAAACTATAGAACAACTTTACCAAGCAGGGATGATAAGCTTTTTACAAAAAATTGATGGCCACTCTGAACAGATAACCAGGGACTTTATAAATAACTTCAGTCAAGACCAGACACGGGTAGGAGATGTCATTATTCCTGTAACCCAGGAATATCTTGCCCAAGCTTTAGATCTACCCATGATAGGTGAGAAATATTACAAAGGCCTGCACTTCAAGGAGAAAGCTTGGACTTTCTTTCTTAAGAAGAACCGGAAAGGGACTTTTGATAGAACAAAAGGGATACCCAGGGAATGGTTCAATGAACCATGGGGTGAGTTGGTTTTGGTCATCTAGAAGTTTTTGACTTGTGATAGAGGATATAGCGTTGCCCACTTGTATCATGTCAGACTTCTACAGCATATTAAGGGAGAGGATAGGATGCTTGCCTTACTTCCTATGCCAGGAGCCTCTTGAGTCTGATTGACTTGATAAAACATGAACTGCAGGGCTGGCAGACCCAGTTACCATCAAGGATTGATCAAAATCCTAGTTGAGTATCAGGTGAGGTCACAAGGCATAGTATGGAGAGAGTTCATGTCTAAAAATCAGTTCATTGAACAGATTAAGGAAGTACAGGATAAAACAGAGCAGGAAAACAGAGGATTGATGAACTCACCCTTGTATCCCAGAACAAGAGCTAAATAGCAGAATAACATGGCCATGCAGGAAAATGAAACATCTGTTATGTCTATTCCTAGAAGATTTACGAATAAAAGTCCCATTGACTTAGACAAGGAAGTAGAAACATATTCCCAAAGACAACAAGAAGAAAATGACAGTGCACAAGAAGTATTTGAGGGGGATTCTTCATATGATGATGCAGCAGCAGCATCACTAATGAAAACAACACAAGATTTTGAAAAAGAAATCAATTTTGGAAGAATCAGGGATTTAACTGACCAATTGGAAATTAGCAAAATCTTGAAGAAACAATTAAAAGAGGAAAACAAGGCAAATAAGACAGATAATGCTAAATTGGTTAAGGCAAATGAAAAATTAAATGAAGAATTGGGGAAACTGAAACGGAAAAATAATCTACTTTCTAAGCAAGCATTTAAGTGGTTAAAGGAAAAGAATATGTGGCAAGCAAGGTATGAAAAGCAGAAGGTCAAAGCAGCTTTGTTCAGGGAAATACATGACACAGGTTTGGATTTTTTGGCCAGGGCAGCACAACAGGAAGCATCTACAGGTACAACGTCTACTACAGAGAGAAGAAGGTCAAAGAGGAATAAGCAAGAATGGGGACATGCTTGATGATAAGCAAGGGAGAGACTGTTGGGCCTTAGTTTTGGTCTTATTTTTGCTCAAATAAAATTACTAATCCATCTATTTCCCATCCATTTTCCCTTCATTTATTTCATTTTTATGTATATTTGATATCCATTCAGGTATTTAATTTTAATTTTTCAATTTCTAAAGTTTTTATGAAAGTTTGGTTTTTAGTGCACAATTGGCAGATTCAGAAATTCCCGTAATAGCTCTATGGTTGATGTGGTTCCAGGACACTTGGGCACGAATTGAATGCATGGATGGAAAGCTTGGGAACTAGAACTAAGCCAGCTATGCTTAGTTCGAACAGAACAAGCTTTATTAGGCCCATTTGGTGCTAGTCAATCATGACTAGTCATTCGAGAAGGCCCATAGAAATAGAGCTGAGTTTTGAATTCTATGGGATTGGTCATATTTCTTGGGATAAGAGTAATGAATTCGACTTAGATAGGTGGATGAGAGTAGATGGGTTTGTTTGAGTGAATATAGATCAGTTTGTTTCATGAGACTTCTTATTTAAAACCAAAACTTTGATGGCTTATGTATTAACTTAATATACTTTTATGCTGTGACACCTTTGGATTGAGGAGGTAATTTGAAGACTTGTGTTATTATTATTTTGCTGTTCAATGCTATGGATGTGTAACTGAATTTAAGCTTCTGAGATCACCTCTCAAGTGTGCAAGGCAAGGGTGGAAGGGCCCCCATTCCAAGCTAAGTACACTTCCTTGTTAACTAGTTTTATTTCCTTGTAATCTGATTATTGTAGAACTGGTTTTTCAAAGCTTTATTTCAGATTGCTTCATGATTCATGCATAATGATTGATTTTATTATTTCATAGCTTATTCATCACTTTATCAAGTTGGAAAAACAGGTGTTCAAGTTGAGCATCCCTTCTACTAAAATGATGAATTAAAACTAGTTTCCTTTGCTTGTGTGCAAGTAGTTTCTTATTGAGATTTTGATATTGAGATGAATGAATTATGATGGAATACCTTATGTGTCTCTTAAGTTAAGAGTTTCTTTCATTAATAATTTATCCATCTTAAGTTCTTGGTTTTAATCTCTGATTCATTAAGTGGAAATTGAGGTGAAAGTGGACTTCTTGAGTCAAGAACCATTTCAATATTCTTCCTCTTTTTAAACTAATTGAATTAGAATTATAGGATGTATTACTTTCAGTTTTTGAATAACTTATCTTTCAAGGTTTGATTACATCTGATCTTCACATATAGTGAACTTGCCTCAAAGCATAAACAACCCGGATTGATAAGAAATAATTGTGTTAATTTAGGTACATAAATTAGCCCAACAAATTCACAAAAGCTGAGCTTGCAAAGGTTCGGAGTGCGAGGGGTCCATCGTCCAGGAGAGGGCAACATTTGGTTTGAGGGGGGCTCAGGGATGGTGGTCGAATGTAACCATAAGTTCCAATTGGCCCAAATAATTTTCTCACTCTGAAGGGAGGGCAGGGCCTCTTCCCTCCAATGATGAAGGGCTAGAGTCTCTTGTATATAACTGCAGACCATATTCCAAAGAATGTCCGTGGGAGTGTGCTGATCCTTGAAGATTCTGTGATTGTCTTCTTTCCATACCACCCAGAGTAGGTGCCCTGGTATCATAATCCAAAGAGAATTGAGAATGGTGCATTGAAATGGAGTGGAAGGCCAGCTACGAATGGTGTTGATGATGCTCCCCATGATTCTATTTGATTTTCTGCAGAGAAGGACCACTTTATCCCAAACTACCATGGCCACTTCACATTCATTGAAAAGGTGCTCAGGGGTTTCCTCCTTAATACCACAGTTGGGACATTGGGAAGGACCGATGAAGCCTTTCTTGTGGAGATTGTCCCAAGTGAGGAGGCGACGTTTACTGAGGAGCCAGAGAAAAGTAGAAATTTTGGGCCAGTTTTTTGAGTGCCAAACTTTCTCCCAGATACCATCAGGCTGTGAGGCTTGGAGGGATAGGCTATAGGCTTCCTTGGTGGTGAAAGTTCCAGCAGTAGAATAGCCCCAACAGAGATTATTGGGCTCTACAGAGATGCAAATTTGTCTCTTCTGTAGTTCTTCGGCTATTTCCTCGATAAGAGTTAGACCAAGGTGAGAGTGTAATTGGTCAGTCGTGAGCCATTATTGAAAATGGCTTGTGGGAGAGGCGGGGCGAGTCCAAAAGGTACCAACATTTTGATGAGGGAGATGCTCCAGCATGCCTTGCCAATCAGAGTTTGGAAAGAGGTCCGCTAACCTTAGAATTTGTTGCCATGAATCATGCCAGAAGTTGGTTGATCTCCCTGACCTAACTTCCCAGAAGCTATGGTCTCGAACTAGTGCTCTATGCTGACTAGCTGCCTTCCAGATAAGGGAACCTATGTGATCATTATCAAAACGAATGAGATCCTCCATTGGCCGGTTTCGAGCATATTTCACGACCCACATCTGTGCCCACGGACTGCTTGAATTAGAGATCTAGTGCCACCAAATTTTTGCTCCCATGACTTTGTTGCTTAGACAAGTGTCACGGAGCCCCAAACCACCAGCTTTCTTGGGGGTGTAGACTTCCTGCCAGTTCACTAAGGCCCATTTTCATCTTGCTTTGGCCCTTCCCCATAGGAAGTTGTGTTGAAGGTTCTGAATGGCCTTGAGAACCCATTTTGGTGCCGCTGGCATGGAGAAAAGGTACAAAGGCATTGCTTGAAGGACCGATTTGACTAAGATGAGACAACTCGTTAGATTCAGAGCTCGATGGGTCCATAGGGATAGCTGGTTTTCCAACTTGTCTAGCAACTCTTTCCAAGATGAGTGCTTGAGGACTGATTCAGTGAGCGAAGCACCTAGATATTTAGAGGGTAGCACCGCCGTGGTGAATCCAGGAATTCAAGAAATATTGCGCTGAGTGATCATGGGAGTGTTAAAAAAGAAAACTTGGGATTTAGAGTTATTGACTGAGGGGCCAGTAGCCAGAGAGAAGCAGTCCAAGATGGATTTGAGGGTGGAGGCTTCTTGAACAAAGGGGTGGCCAAAGAGCATGTTGTCATCAACGAATTTTTGGTGCGAGAGGGGCGGGCACTGGTGGAGACTGAGGCCTTGAAGAGAGTGATCTTGAATGTGGGTTGTTGGTGCTGAGAGGGGCAAAGGCGAGTGGAGATTGAGGCCTTGAAGAGAGTGATCTTGAATGTGGGCTTTGAGCAACCTGCTTAAGCCTTCTGCCATGATTACGAAGAGGAAAGGGGAGAGAGGGTCCCCTTTTTGAATGCCTCGAGAGGGGTGGAAAGGGGGACAGGGAATGCCATTGATAAGGATGGAGTAGATAGGGGAGGAGATGAGGCTAAGGATCCATCTAATCCAAGTTTGACTGAAACCAAAGGCCTTGAGCATTTGCTGGATATATTTCCAACTGAGTTTGTCAAAAGCGTTCGAGAGATCTATCTTAAGCATCATTCTAGGGATCTTATGGGAGCATAAGGAGTGTGCCACCTCATGCATGAGGATAATGCCATCCAAGATATGCCTACCTTCTACATAGCCAGTTTGCTCAGGAGTAATGAGGAGAGGCAGAAGGGTTTTGAGGCAATTTCCAACTACTTTGGAGACAATCTTATAGAGGATGTTGCAAAGGGCAATGAGGCAGAATTTACAGGGGGAAGAGGCTTGATCCTCTTTAGGAATGAGGGAGATGAAGGTAGCATTTAGAGCAGGGAGCATCCAGATCTCCTGTCTTAGATCCGATTAAAAGAAGTTAAAGAAGTTGGAAGTAAACCCATCAGGGCCAGGAGCTTTACCTGCCTTGAGTTTAGCCATGGCCTGATCCACCTCCTCTATTTGGATGGGTTGAAGCAGCATCTGGTTGTGTTACTCCGTGATCAAGGCCGGTATGTGTCTGGTGATACTCTCAATGGCCTCCTGGCGATCCAAGGGTGGCTCCATGAGAGTGTATTTAAAATGGTTCAGAAGCTTTTGTTCAATTTCTTCATGTGTTTCCAAGTTTACTCCTTGGTCATTAAGAATAATGGATATGCGATTGGCCATTTGTCTTTGAATGGTGGAGCGGTGGAAGAAGGAAGTGTTCTTCTCTACCTCTTTAAGCCAATGAATTCTGGATTTTTGTTTCCAAAGAATTTCTTCCTGAAGCTCCTTTTCCTCGATTCAGGATTTGAGATCCTTCTCCTGAACGTCAAGGGCCTCGGTCCTTCCTGAGTTGATAAGTTCTTGCTGAAGATTTTCCATTTGAAGCTGTAGTTCACGGTGTCCTTGAAAGATGTTTCCAAAGGTACTTTGGTTCCATTGCTTCAGTGTAGCTTTAATGATTTTAAGCTTCTGCTGTATATTATACATAATGGATCTGTTCTACGGGGGAATGGTGTGCCAGCATTGCATCACCATGTCCCGGAATCCTGGGTGGGGAAGCCAGAATTGCTCGAATCAGAAGGGTTTAGGCCTTCCCATAGTTGGTCTTTCCCACTGTAATTGGACGTGCCAATGGTCTGATCCTGCCACCGGTAGTATGGTGAAGAATATGTCCCCTATTGCTTGAATGATGGGATTGGAAACAAGGAAACGGTCTAGGCGAGAAGCGATGAAGTGGTTTCCAGATCGTCGATTGTTCCAAGTATGAAGGCCATTAGCAGTAGGGATGTTGATGAGGCAGTTTTGGTTGACGAATTTTTTGAAGTGCAGGGAGTCATCTTCAAGAATATTGCACCCACCCCGTTTTTCTTGAAGGCTAGTAATCATGTTAAAATCCCCTCCCAGGATCCAGTAGTGATGGGAGTTCAGATTTTGCAAATCAGAGAGATTGTCCAAGATTAGAATTTTACTAGTAGTGGTTTGAGGGAAATAAACATTAGTAAGCAGGCCTTTGAGGCTGGTGCCAATGAGGTGAAAGGAGGCTTGAATAAAATGATGGGAAGCATGGAAGTGAGAAAGGGAAAGGATGGTAGGATTCCAAGAAATGGAAATGCCCCTAGAAGCCCCTACAGAATCGATAGCGGTGGTGTCACAACCCGGCCAGAGGTGGGATAGAATTGAATGGAAAGTGGAGCTGGTGCATTTGGTTTCTTGCATGAAAAAAATGGCAGGTTTGTTGCGAGTGAGACTATTTTTTATCATTCGAAACTTTGAGGGACTATTGATCCCTCGAATATTCAAGGATGTAATCTTCATCATAAACTTGGATATTTCAGGGCTTTGAAGAATTTCGTCAACTTGGGATCTCTCCCAGATTCGACAAGTTGATCCCCTGGCATGATTAACCATTGTAGATCCGTAGGTCGACCCCACTTCCTTGATTCTCTGATAATGTTGATTGTTTCCCTAGGTATGAGCTCTCCTTGAATTCCAAGATGAACACTACCTTTTAGTAGCTGAGCCTTCAGAAGCGCTTCCTCCAAACTATCAATCTGTCTGGGTAGAATGGTATGATACACTTTAGAATCACACGCATTTTCCAGCCCTGTTAGATCTAGATCCCCAAAATCAATAGATTCTGGTTCTTCAATCATGTAGGTGACCACTGCAGAGTCTGATCTGACATTGGGGTTCCTGGGTTGATCTATGGGAGCATGGGAGTCAAGATCCATGTCAGAAGACGCTTTAGGGCGGCTACTTTGGGCAGGTTTAGAATGCGGGAGCGGGGGGGCTTCTGAGGATTGGTGGTCATCGCTATATTAACCATCGGAGTGTCCAGACCCTTAAGGGGGGCGATGGAGCCAAAGGAGGGCATCACAGAGGAAGAGGGGTCAGGGCGGGGCTCCTCAACCTCTTGATCTAAACCAAGATCGTCTA
This sequence comes from Pinus albicaulis, assembly GCA_034641835.2. Lineage (NCBI taxonomy): Eukaryota > Viridiplantae > Streptophyta > Pinopsida > Pinales > Pinaceae > Pinus > Pinus albicaulis. The sequence goes on along the minus strand of JAXQQM020065956.1, from coordinate 42,946 downwards.
AGATTTAGAAGTTGTTGCTGGAAGAGGGGCCTTTCGAAGAGGGAGAAGGTTGGGGGGGTCCAAAGGAGTGAGGGGCTTCTTGGAGTGTCTTTTTCTGTGGGAAAACCGGGTGAAGCCATCTAGATCTGAGGCATTGGGAGGACCAGAGGGGGCGGGAGGGTGATTTTGAGGACAATCCCTGAAAAAGTGTCCATGCATATGACATTTTCTACACCTAAAAGGAACATGTTCATAATATATAGATTGGATCCACTTGAAATCGTTGTGCTAGAGACTTACCGAATCAGGGAGGGCTTTTTCTAGATGTATATAGACACATATCCAATCATATGCAGTATATCAATTGTGTTTGGTCTCTTCAGTAGTTTTGATGAATGTTCCAAGATAGTTTCTGATCTCCTTGAGGGTGATCTCCTCCCAATACTCCTGTGGCAGGGAGTATAAACGGATCCAGACTGGAGCCCAGTTGGAGTCCTCCTTATCGGGATCGAAACGTTCCACCCAATCCCTTAGATAAAGCCCTGCGGTGTTGAAAAAATAAGGGTCTCCATCCATGACTCTATTTTTTATCTTCGATGTAGGTGAAGATAATATTGAAGAAGCCTTTGGGGCCCAAATGAAGGTCCACCTGCCCTTTTGGTTTCCATTTCGCTTTGATCCAACCATAAAGGGCTTTCTCAAGCAGCCATAGGCCAATAAACTTACCGATCAATGCATGATCGTGCATGTATTGAATGCGTCCATTGATGCGCTCCGCTTGGAGGTGTATCTCGGGTATTTTCGTTTGAATTGGAATGCAGGTCGTAGATCTCACAGATTGCAATTCCTTGGACCCGATCTCGTTGCTGGGGCAATGCGGTGATCGTGCGGCAGTCGGATCTGATGGATTTGTTGTTGGCATCTTGTGGGTAGGCGTATTAGAGTTGAGCGAGGAACTAGGGATGCCAGATCTGCTTGGATCCCCAGGGTTGAGGGGGGGGTTACAGGGCCCCCCCTTTGGAATCCAACATGCTGGAATCAAGAAGCGTAGGCTATGCGGACGACGATGTGGAGGAGCCAGAAGCAGTGGCGGCGCCTGCAGAGAAGCGCAAGGAAAGCCCTAGGGCTTTAGGGCCATGCTTCAATCTCAGCTCTCAGATCCTCTCATCAATCCACTTTTTTTCAATTGATTATTCCGATTTAAATGGATTATTAAATATATATGGATTATATATATTTAATTTGTAGTATTTATTAAATTTCAAAATTGGAATATATAAATATGTAATATTATATATAGTATTTTTGGTAATAATTTTTTTATTTTTTTTATTTTAAAATTTAAAAAAAAAATTGTTTTTCTTAATATCTAATATAAATGAAAAAAAAATTGAGAGAAATATTAAAATGTTTATATATATTTATATATGAAATATAATTTGAAAATAAATAAATTATTTATTATATAAAATATGAAAATTTTTATTTTATATGGTCTAAAAATATATTAAAGGGGTAAGTAGCACTTTGGAAATGACATTACTTAATCTTTTTTTTTTTTTCTTTAATTGAAAATTCATCCACACAATATGTTTAAAGTCTTGCTTGACTTGAAATGAATTAGCTTTCATGTTCAGTAATCCCCTTTATTTTTAATTGAAACCTCATCAACACAATAGGTTTAAAGTCTCGTTAGATGTGGAAGGAATTGGCTTTCATGTTCCATCATCTCATTTATGTTTAATTGAAATCCCATGCTTGTGCAATGAGTTGAATTGTCTTTCATGCTCAATCATCTTCTTTATCTTTAATTGAAAACTCATCACACAATAAGTTTAAAGTCTTGCTATACTTAGAAGGAATTGGTTTTCATGCTCAATCATCTCCTTTATCTTTGATTGAAACCTCATCACACAATATGTTAAAAGTCTCACTAGACTTGGAAGGAATTGACTTTTATGCTCAATCATTTTCTTTATCTTTAATTAAAAATTCATCCAAACAATATGTTTAAAAATCTTGTTAGACTTGAAGGAATAAAATTTCATGCTCAATTATCTCTTTTATCTTTAATTAGAACCTCTTCCACACAACATGTTTAAACATTTTGTTGGACTTAAAAGAATTACCTTTTATTCTTTATCATCTCCTTTATCTTTAAGTGAAACCTCGTTCACAAAATAAATTTAAAGTCTCAGTGAACTTGGAGAGAACTAGATTTTATACTCAATCATCTCTTTTAACTTGGATAGAAAACCCATCTACATCTCCTTAAAAATATCACATCCAAACAATAATTAAAAATCTCACTAGATTATAAAGGAATCTGAAAATCCATAACAAAGAAGTTAAAAATCTCAATAGATTCAAAAGGAAATCCATGTACAAAATTTTGTGACTAGTTTTATCCTTAATAACAATTAGGTTGGTTTAGGAGTCTCTTTTTGAGTTAGGTTAGGTTGTTAGGGTCAAATAAAGTTATGAAATTGATTAAATTTCATATTTTTATATAGTTTTAAAAAGTCTAAGTGGTCATTGGTCATGTGATTAAGGTCTTTTCAAAGTAAAATTCAAAAAATTTGAATACATGGGTTAATAGAGTCATTTTTTGACACTTGACACCTTTTTCCTGAGTCCACAACGTTTTCTGTGCAAAACAACCTATTTTGCTACAAACTCACCATACAATTTCGTAGTGAATTTGTCATCCCACTAACTATAGTCGTTACGAACTCAAGTTTTTCTACTAACGGTGAGGGGATCAGTATGTTGTCATCATTTTAGTGGTCAACGGTCAGTTTATCATCATGTATATAACTGTTTTGAGTCATCATTTTATGTATTTCATGCTTGGTAATCATCACACTACCATCATTATGTTTTCCCTCCCACCTTTATTTCCCAATTTAGCGTTACCTCATTCGAACAACAACACTTACCTTTCATCCTTGTAAGCTACTTGATCTGGTGCCAGCAGTCTTCACTTTAGTGTCTGGTCTAGTTGTTGTCTTATATTAGCTCCCACCTCTGTTAAACAAGAAAATTGTTGTCTTATATAGTTTTTGCAGGTGTCGAGAATTGAAGCAGGACAATGTTGTATTGGAGGGCATGGATTTACATAAAAATCCCAACAAAGTAGGCTATGTATTCAGATACGAGCCCATGGACCTGAAGCTGGTTATGGAAGACCTAAGCTTTGCACATGCCTTCGCAAATGCTGGTTGTATGAGATTTTTCCAAAAACTGCAGGGGTACCATGCACACGTGTCCAAAGAGCTTGTTGTCAACTTTTTTGGCACAAATTCAAAGGTGGGCATCTTAAGTTTCATTGTTTCTCCTGAGAAAATTGCACAAGCAACAAAACTTCCGAGGTCTAGAGAAGAATGGTTCAAGGCAACCAAATTCAAGATTTAGAATTATGATGAATTTCTGAAGCAGGAGCATATAGGAGTTGATATGACCTCAGGAATACCCAGGAGCTACCTCAAGGAAAACTACTCAAAGTTGCTTATGGTGATCCAAAAATATTTTACCTATGAAGGTAGATTTCACATGATCTACCAATATCATTTCAAACTCTTACTCCATTTCACATGTAAACAGATTCTTTATCTTCCATTATTTCTATTCGAAAGTTTAGGCAAGATGTCTGACAAAGTAAAATCACTTGAGAGCAGCGATACATCCATATTTCATCATGGCTAAATCAAGTTTTTAGTTATGATGGAATTGAAGAAATTAAATAGGGATTGTGCTACTTTCTTTTTTTTGAGTGGTTATGATGTAGATGTTCTTACTCCAAGAAAGACACCCAAGTCAAAGAAAAATACTGCCAAGAAGGATAAAGAGCCAATAGTTGAAGAATCGGTTGAACCTGAGGTAGAAGTGCAGCTTGCAGTAGAGCCAATGGAGGTAGAGAATGAACAGTTGCAGGAGACAGTGGCACCTCAACAAACCCCTACTGGCAACAAGCTTAACATTGATACAAGGGCTCATAGGAGAATCAACAGAAGTCAAACAGAGGGGAAAGGTAAACTTGAAGACATCTTGTAGGCCATTGATATTGAAGAACCCCCTGTTGTAAAACTTGTAGAGGTTAAAGGAACAAAAACGAAGAAGAAGGGTCTTACAACAAAAAAGCTTGATTTTTCAAGTGAGGATTCAGGTTTTTTCTTTAAGCCTAGGAAACATTTCACTAGGTCAAAACTCTCAAAGGGAGGTAAGTCTGATAAGCTGCATAAAGAGATAGAAAAAAAGAAGCAACCCATAAGAGAAGAGATCATTGAGTTATTCCCAACTGAAGCAAAAATCATCAAGACAAAGAAAGGCAAAGAGAAGGTCCAAGAGAATTCTAAAGTGGATCTTCTTAGAGAACAACTTAAGGAATCCAGAGATGAAGTTTTAGAAGCCAAATTGGAGTTGGAGGATTTTAAATAAGAAAGGAAGGAGCTCACATATTTTAAGAAGGAAGTTAGCAAGAAAATTTATTTTTATGATGAAGTGGAAGAAAGGTCAAGGAAGATGTTGAAAAGAACACTATTAATTCATAGGATGATGAATCATACCATGAGGAGAAAAATGTAGTTGCAAGCAGAGAGGAGAAAGCTACAAAACCAAGTCAAAGAGTTAGAAATTTAAATGGAAATGATGCAAAAAGAATTAAAGGAAAAAGGCTTGAAAATGATAGTTGTGGATGACCTTGCTGCTTCTTGAAAGAGGGTAAGAGTGGAAATTTCAAATTCTAGAAATATCAAGCAAGTTCGTAGCGTACTCCAGGCTTAAAGCAGAGTTTTCGCTACGAAATTGCCGAAGAATATTTTTAAGGTATAATTTCCAAAATTTATCATAATAGGAGTCGGTAATAGCATGTATTTAAGTCATATTGATTAATGAAGACCCTCCAATGAGTAGAAAAGTCAGAAAGGGTGCAGAAATTGCCAAATGGAAAACGCTACAAACTTGCCTTAAAATGCTTTGTTTTGGTAGTGAGGGGAAATTCTAATGTTTTGTAGCATTTAATGTTTATTGGGATCACATGAGTCATAAAAATATGTTGAAGTGTATCAGTGAAGACACATGTTGGTAAGGCCACTCAGCAAGGAGGTGATTCGGATGCTAGTTAATCATTTTTGTCACATCATCAAACACAACAACACATCCTAAAATTCCGAGCAGCAGAGCCTAGATTCTAGTGTGGTATTTCAACACTTAGTCATGGTCATTGCCACCTCAGGAAAAGTTGTTTGATTCGATAAGCATCATCATGTATGGGTTTTAATGAAGTTAATGGTGTTAGTGTCCTATTAGGTTTCAAACTCTTTCTAAACATAAATATCTCTATATTCTCTCCATGTAATCAATTCCTTTTTGGATTAGATATCTTAAGTAGTTTCGAGGCTCTAGCCCAGGTGGCAGACTTCATGTAAAAGGAGTTTAACTCTATAAATAGGGATATTTCAGAGTGAGAGAGGGTTGATTGATGTTATGACTCATGCTACTATTGTAATATCTTCTATTCATTAATATACAGTTGTAGAAACCATTTTTCAGACCTGAGATTTTGTATGAACTCTCATGTGTTTTTCTTATCTATCTTTTCCATGTCAATTTAGCCTACTTCATGTATAATCACTTGGAATTCATATTTAATTATGCTCCAACTCCATTTATGCATCTTGTTTGTTGTCCAAGTTAATTTTTATAAGAGTTCACATGCCTCAACTTCCATGAAAGATGTTTTTTATGTAATTGAGTTTCATACTGACTCCACGCCAAAAGGTAGCCATCAGCACACATCCTTCACCTGCAAAAAACCATCCAAAAGACATTTGAGAGTTAGGCATATTATTTTTAAAGCTTTATTTTTTATTATCCTACATTTTCTTGAGAGGGCCCTCTCTCGTTGGAAGGGCTAACTTCCAACCCTAAGTGGTTTGAAACAATTACACTGAATAGACTGTTGAGTAGCCCAATTAGCCTCAGTTTGGTGATAACAACTAGAATTTAAGAATGTCCATGTCAATAGGGAAAATTTTGTGTTTGGAATTGTTTTGTCTTTTATATATAGTATTTTTTATTTTGAGAGGTTATATGTTTAATTCTCTTAACACTTTTGGGGTTAAGTTTTGTGGTTGAGCCAACATGAAGTGGTCTCTTTGGGTGAGCCTCCTAGATAGAAATATTATGTGGACATAGCAGTCACTAATATTTGAGGACTATGAACCACATAGAGAAAAATAAATAAAAAATTATAATAAAATTATTATTATTATTTTAAAATTAAAAGAGATTATTTTTTCTAGTATATAAAAACAAACAAAAAAATAGTTCAAGCCGCATTTCCTCAATCTCAAGATCAAACTTGCTTGCTATATAAAATATTAAAATTTTGTTTATTAACTTTTATATTAAATTTAATTTTAAAAAAATCACTTACTATATAAAATATTAAAATTTTCAACTTATATGGTTTAAAAACATAGCCAAAGATATGTAATACCTTCGAAATAGCGTATAAGATCGTTTGTGAGCCCACCCATCATTTACGAGCCAACATATCCCACCCATTTAGAAACCAAACGAAGCTAGTTTTTAATATCAAAGAGAACCAGTGTAAATTTTGGCATATAATAGGGTGGGTTTGCCATAAAGGAAACCAATATCCCCTTAACTTGAGGACTAATAATGTAGATGGAATTAAATATTAAACTAAAACTAAGAAAAACAAAGGCAAAATCCATACCAACAAATGTATTTGTATTCTAGTAGAGCTTAATAGTTAAAAAACAATTAGTGTCTCAAACGTGGTTGGTTCCTAGACTGTGGGAAATTCCTTAAGTAATAGGGTGAGGACCTCATATTCTCAATATGCATGCTCCACTTTGGTAACGACCTCTAGTATTTTAAGTTTCCTTTTAGTGACAAATGGAAATGAGTGTTGAAAGATGTTTGTGACATTAACATAAATATACTCTACTGATCCAAATTTATGTAGGAACGCAATAGAATACACATATAACCATAAATACAAAGATGCAGCGGAAATAACACTTCATTTCATTAATATCAAAGAACTAAAAATTGTTTACAGGAAGAATGGAAATAAACTAGCTAAGGCATTGGTAGCTTATCTCTGAGAAGAGATGTGGCAGCTACATGCCTCTCAACTTTGTGTTACAGTGAGGCATGAAGGCCTACATATTATTGAGAAACAATGGAAAAACATAAACGTCCAAAAACCTAACCCTAGGAGATGAAACACCATATTATGGGCCCTATCGGGGTAAATTGGTACACCAATTTCCCAGGGTCATAACTTTGGCATACTATCGATGTTTGACGCACATGATTATATATCGTTAAAAATATATATCTGAGGACTACTACTTTTGATAGTGAATATTGAGACTAGAAGGATCTTATTCACCATGGGTTTCATGCCCAAAAAAAGTCTTTTAGGGCCTAAAAATGTCTCTAGAAGTTCAAGACCCAAAAACTACCAAACTTAGTAACTTGTGCTACAATTAAGGAAACTAAAAGACTAAAAGAAACAATGGTGGGGTTCCAAGGGGAATAGCTGGGTGGCCACCAATATACACTTGGATCATTCCTCCCCCCTTAGGAAGCAATGGTCCCCATTGCGTTGAGTTCCTCCATGAGATGAGGAAACTTCTACTGAAATTTGGTCCCTAGTGAGCCACTTACACTGGTGGAGGAGTCGGCCTGCTTTGACAACTCAATATAGTGGGATCCTTTGTTGGAGGGTGTTCTTGATCTGTGTCTCCATAATCCGATTAGTTTTGGCTTGTTCCATGCAGTCTGGGTTTAAATCTATTGGTGTGTGTTGTTCTGCCATGTCAGATGTGTCCAGTAGAGTTGGAAAGTAGGGCCGAAGGCGGTCCACATTGAACACTGGGTGTCAAACAAGGAATGGTGGAATACTGAGCTCGAAGGAATTATACCCTACAACCTTGGTAATGGTGTGTGGCCCATATCGAAGTGGGCGAAGCTTGCAGTGGGGTCCAGCGAGGCGCTCCTTCTACAAATGTAGGCACACATTGTCACCCACCTGGAAGTTGTGTGGCACCTGATGATGATCATGTCATTGCTTGTACTTAGCATTGGCTCTATCCAATATGTCATGAACCTATTAGAATATGTGTTGAATGTGCTCAGTGGATTTTTTCGCCTTGGCAGCTTCAGACTGGACATGATCCAAATCAACCTGAGTAGCTGTAAATGGCATAGCTACATCAATGGGAAATAGTGGCTAGAATCCCAAGCCCAATTGAAAGGGTTTGTGGTTGGTTGAGCTATGGAGGGCCCGGTTACAGATATGTTGTACATAGGGGAGGCTCTCATCCCATGTGCGTCGATTCTTTGAGTTGTACATGCACAAAATGTGTACGATCATCTTGTTAATGATCTCTATCTAGCCATCAGTTTGGGGATGGAAAGATGTGGACTTAGTGAGCTTGGTGTCTAGCATTGACCAAAGGCTGGACCAAAATGGACTTAGAACCTATTGTCCCAATCTAATATGATAGACTGTGGGATCCCAAAGTATACCCACACTCATTCAAAGAAGATTTTAGCAATGACTTATGTTGTGATATTATTCTTGTAGGCCGCCATAATGGCCATCTTAGAGAATTTGTCGATGACCATGAAAACATAGTCATTTCCATGCTTAGTAGAAGGAAGGCCTGAAATGTAATCCATGGAGATGGATCCCCAAGGTAGACTAGGGGTAGGCAGTGGAGTATAGAGGCCTTGCTTCTTGATGGTCGGTTTGGCAATGACGCAAGCAATGCAGGATCTGATGTACTTCCCGACATCCTGTCGAAGGTTTGGCCAATATAAATGCTTCTGTAGTATTGCCACTATTTTCTCGACCCTGAAATGCCCAATGAGCTGACTATATTGTGCTTCCCAAATCATATTGGCATGCTCGCTTGAAGGAACACAAAGGTGTCCCAAGTGACATAGTAGTGCATCCTAGAGGTGAAAATTTGGAACTCAGTTACCCTCCAAGAGCATCTTGTATGTGTGGCAAAATTCTGAATCTCTCTTGTACAGAAGTGGCCAATCAGCAGTCTCATGCCCACAAGAGTTAAGCACGCTGGTTATCGCCATGATCGGTGGTCGGCTGAGGCAGTCTGCAACATTATTGGTGTTTCCCTTCTTGTACTTGATGTTCAAATGAAATTGTTGCAGATATGTGTGCCACTTTTGATGGTGATCATTTTGCAACTTCCCTTGTGTCTATATGAACTGTAGGGGTTGGTGGTCTTTGTGGATTATCATTTCCTTCCAAAAAATATAAGGCTTCCACTGTCGACAAGCCTCCACAATGGAATACATCTATTTTTCATAAGTGGGATACTCTTGGATTGTGTTAGATAGTGTCTTACTGGGATATGCCATTGGATGCCCCTGTTGAGTAAGAACTGCCCCAATAGCATAATTAGAGGCATTTTTCTTGATCTCAAATGGTTGTTGCAAGTCTGGTAATGTGAGCACTGGGGCGAACTAGAGGCGATGTTTCAATTCTATGAATGCTTTTTATTGAGAATCCGACCAAAAGAGATTTTCTTTTGCTCCTTCCTTGGTGACTTGACTAAAGGGCCAAGCGATATGAGAGAATCCCAACACAAACTCGCTGTAGAAATTAGAAAGACCCAGAAAACTGCAAAGGTCTGTTAGAGTGGTTGGGACTGGCCAATCCCGAATGACTTGGATCTTGGTTGGATCCACATGCACCCCCCACTCATCAATAATGTATCCCAGATATTGAACCTGGATCATGCCAAAAGTGCACTTCTCCAAATTGGCACACAACTTGTGTTGCCGCAGTGTTTGGAGGACCTCTCGGATGTGATGGAGGTGCTCTTCCCAAGTCTAGCTAAAGATCAGGATGCCATCCAATTACACTACTAAAAGTGAGTCGGTGAATGGGCGCAAGATGTAGTCCATAGACCTCATGAAGGTTGTGGGAGGATTCGTCAACCCGAAAGGCATGATCAGCCAATTGAAAAGGCCCTCCTTGGCTTTGAAGGTAGTCTTCCACACATCGAACGATTCGATTGGTACCTGGTGATACCCAGACTTCAAGTCGATCTTGCTAAAATATTTCACCCCTTTGATTTGGTCCATAAGGTAATCAATCCATGGGATCGGGTACCTATTCCAGATAGTGATCTTGTTAAGTGCTTGATAGTCAATACAGAGTCTCCAAGGCCCATCTTTCTTCTGCAACAACATGACCGAGATCCCACAGGGTGATGAACTTGGCTGGATGTGACCTTTTTTCAACAGCTCCTGAATCTTCCTCTTGATTTCATCGTTCTCCAGAACAAAGAGCCGATAGATCGGTCCATTAGGAAGTGGCGCACCTGGGCTCATATCGATAGGGTGCTTGACCTGATAATGCATAGGCACTCCCGCGGGTGAGGTGAAGATGTCCCCGTACTCCTCCATAGCCTTTTCCATTTGTTGTTGTCGTGCAAAGGAGCCCTGTTTAAAGGTCGTGGTCACAATATTCTTCTTTCCCTGAGGGTGGATCATCAGGAAAACAAATTTCCCAATTTTGGAAATGAGCTTACTACATTTTTTTGTAGTAACCAAAGAGATAGCAGCAGGCATTGGTAACTCTAGTATCATGTACAAATTATTTTCCAAAGTAACAATAATAGCACGAGGTCGAGACTCATACATAGCATGTTGGTTCCAAAAGTATGGTTGGCCTAATAATACATCACAAACATCAAGAGGATCAATGTCATATAATACCTCATTGGTAAAGGGCTTGATGTTGTAGGGAAGGCGACATTGCTGGCTGACGCAGAGATCTCGTCCTTGGTGAAGCCACCCGATGGTGTACAGTTGTGGGTGTGTTGTGGTCAGAAAACCTAAATGCTTCATGACCTATGCTGAAATGAGGTTCTTTTGGCTCCCACTGTCGACAATGAAATGCACTGGGGAACCCTTCACCCACATCTTTGAGTGGAAGAGACGCTCCTCCTAATCTGCTTCCCTTTTTCATTCCCCTTCTCAGGTTCTGATTCAGAGTTGGAGCATGAATATGATTCAGAAGCCTTCATCTCGGCCACCAGTGACTGCTTGGCTTGACACTCACTTGTTTTGTGAGTGGAGCTCTTACGGAACTCACACCACTTTCCCGTGTCCTTCTTCGGCTTCGCGGTGTTTTTCTTTGCTTGCATATTTGGGAGGTTGCCTTGGGCTGCCATGCCTTGTCTTTGTCCTTTTTTCTACTATTTGGGGGGACCTTTCCCTTGCTTTTGATTCAAAAATCGAAAGTCTTGCTTCTTCTGTTTTAATTTCTTCTCAATCTTGACAGCATAATGGTATGTCGTACCAAGTGAGGATATGTCAAGGAACTCCATTTCCTCCTAAATGTATCTGTTGCAGATGTGGAAAAAACCAAAATAAATATAGTAAAGAAATAAGTAGATGTGGAAATAAAAATCTCCCTAATATAAATAATTATATTTTGTTGGGTGCAAAAACACCTTAATATAAATAATTATATTTTCCTATGCCCAATGACTCCAAATCAATGACTTCTTATTGTTGACTTGTGTTTCCTCCTCCTCTGCCTGTCTTCATGATCCCCAATATTTGTGTGGAAATTTATTGAGTTGTGGCTCCCCAGTCTCAGTGTGTGATCACTCAACTCAACACTTCTTCATCTCTGTTCTCTCTGCACCGTTTTCACCACGCCGAAACATTCTCGTCTACACCCTTTATAAATAGTCGTGGGAATCCTTCACATTCATACCATCCTTTGAAATTCTCTACATCTTCCTGCTCTTCTTTTATCTCTATGACATTTTCCCTCTTCATTTCCACCACCATGCATTCCTCTGTTTTTATTTGCCTCTACATATCCTCTTTTTCCTCTTCACTTTTTCCTTGATCTCTATCTCCTCCTCTTTGCATTCATTTCATGTCGATTGGAAATCTCTCTTTGCTTTCAAAAGAAAAATAAGCAGTGATCCTCATGATTCCATGGCCAACTGGAGTCTCATAGTCTCCTTATGCAACTGGCCCAACATCACCTACAGTCATCATCACATCAACAGAGTCATCTCTCTCGACCTCTCTTACATGGAACTGCATGACACCATATCTCCATCCCTTTCCAATTTGTCATTTCTCCATACACTTGATCTTTCCAAAAATTCCTTGCATGATTATATCCCATGACAACTGGGACTCCTCTTTCATTTGAGGGAGCTCTCATTGCACTGCAATCAATTGAAAGGAAACAATCCTAGTGATCTGAGAAGTTGCCCAAATATGGCTCAGTTGGTGCTCTCCTACAGCAATTTGACTGGAAGCATTCCTCAGAAGTTGGGTTCCCTAACTGTTACACAAAATTTTGTTACTGTCCATGCAATCCCCATATCACACATTGGAGGGTCATTTCTGTGACTAATTAGAAGTGTCATGCCTTGCAAATACCATCATTGCATCCCTTTCCATGAGGACAACATTCCTTCTGTTGACCATTTCCTGAGCAGACCACTAAAAACACCTGTTTTTGCCTTGGCGCAGGTAGCCCATTATGCCCTCGCGCAAATGAGGAAAATTAAAACTGGCCCCCATGCTAGCTGGTGCTCTATCTCAGTTATCTGCTCATGCTAGTCTGTTTATGGAAAGATTTTTAAAAATAAAGGCGAATTTTCTATCACAACAACTTCGAGGATGAGTCATTAGGAGTGGTTGGACTGATTAACCATAGACTCCCTCCTTTATTTTATGGTTTCCACCTCTTGTGGGAACCTCCTAAAGTTTAGGCCTCCCTTCCACCTTTGTAAGGATCCTAACCTCCTCCTTTTCCTCTATAAAAAGAAGCTATCTCTCCTTGATGAAGCAAGTTGAACAGATAGCTGAAAGAGTTAGCAATCATAGAGAAAGAGAAGCAATTATAGCTTCAGGAGAATAGTGCAAAGTGTGATTGTTTTTGTGTGATTGGGAACATAGTGAGATCTTGGACCTTTGTGTGTGAGGGTGTTTCAAACGTGCTTGGATATAGACCTGCCAAAGGAGAGCCTCAACATCAAGGCTTGGTTGTAAACTCCCCTTGTCTTTATCATAATAAAATGCATATGATGTTTATCTTCCACTCTTGTTTACATTTATAATGAGATTTATAGCATTCCTTGATCAGTTACATAGGTTGTAATTGTTTTACGTTTGTTGTGGTTCTACGCTTGTCGTGGTGTCTTGAATATCTGTACAAGTAATTGAATGTTGGCAACATCGTGTATCGAACTTGAGGAGAGCGACAAACCAAGAAGCTTCGACGGAGGACGACAACATAGCATCAGAACGAGGTAGGTCATCTTCCTTGCTTTGAATTTCTTTTATAATATAGGAAGGTAGATGTTAGTATGCTCCCGTAGTTGCTAGACCAACCCTAGGGATAGAGGGATAGCCTCTGTCCACAGAGGGGTTTTACTTGGACAAAAAATTGGTGACTGTGACTGGGGAGTTTCCTTTGAGTTTTTCACTCTTTGAGGTCCTTGTCATTCGACAGATTTAGTCAAACAACCATTTTCCTATTTTTCATCAATTACGATCTTTCAGTTTTTGCTTGAAGTGGTGAGTCTGGTCTTGGTTGGGAGAAATTATTTGTTTTTTCTTGTTCTAGAATTGGCGCTTTTATTTTTCTGATAGTCATGCCGATTGGCACTAGTTTTCAGTTAGCAACCCACACTAATTGGCCATTGGCACTAGTTTTCAGTGAGCAAGTCACACTAGTTGGTGCTAGTTTCACCCACAAAAGTCGTGCCAATTTCAGGGTGTGTGAAAAATTAAGGTTTTTCACTAATTCCTCCACTAATGTGTCTTTCCTTCCGGTATTTTTCTCTGTATGATTTATATGTTCTCCCCTTCACTCAAGTGGGTTTGAATGGCTTTTTGGTTTTTTTTTTGTTTTTTTTCCTATTCGAACATGCATACTTACATCCTAGTTTTTTCTAGGATTGTGCATCAATTTCCTGGTCGCACGCTTCACAGGACATCACCCTGTTGATTGAGTCAGTCTCCTGTCTTGGTGAGCCATCTCTAGTCGAATGCCTTTTTCTTTTCATTTGATTGGGTGTTGAAGTCTCCGGTGTATTTTGAGTTCATTTAGTGTGCTTGTTCGCTTGTGAACATAGATTACATTGCTCATTGTTCAGCTGAAAAGTCTCTTTCTATGATTGCTTGATGTAAAAGGGAATGAATGCCTTGTTTTGAGCCCACACTTTAGAATTCCTCTTTGTGCTTGAACTCATATGTCTTGTATCCTTTTGAGGAATTTCGTTACAAAGTGTTTAAAACAACGATTGCATTCTTAGTGTTTGTTTGCATCCCTTTTTCATTCATCCTTCCATTAAGGAAATTTACGTTCATTTAGTTTTCCTCTTAGAGCTTTTTTTTGTTAAAATGCATTAGATTACATTGCATTGAAAAGTATTTTATGAGATTTATCATTGAACTTAGATTACATTTTTTAATGATTGAAAGCTAAAAATCACATTGAGTGCATTCTGTTTCATTAAAATCATGCATTAAGTAGATTCTGATTTTATCAAAAAATGCATTGAGTGCATTCTTATTCTTTCAAATGAAAAATGAAATTGTGCATAGATTACAATTGCATAGTTTTCAAAAAAGATAATTTTGCATAGATTACATTGCATAATTCACATTGTTGAATGTTTTAGAGTACTTTTGGATAGTGAAAGTCATCTAGTTAGGAAAAAGTTTCATTTGTAGTATTAATGTATGTTTCATCATTGTTTGAGACTCTTCCCTTAACTAGATAGCATTCATCGAATTGAAATATTTCTTTCCTCATATAGCTACATATAGGAGATTTTCAGATGACATGCGATAGGGCCTTGAAACTGAGACATAATTCAAGATCAACTATAAAATCAATTCAATTAACCTAAGGAAGCATTGAAACCTAACAAAACATTTTTAGTGGTCTAGGATAGAGACGTGTTCTGGCGTCTTAAAACCTAGTAGCTATCGTTCGCCATCTGGCTTTAGATAGCGCTAGTATAGACTTGTGCTCCCATACTATCGAGTACATAAAGGGAGACCCCTCTAGGTTGCAATCCTTTTATCCATAGGGAGCCGAGTCTGCCGCCTTGTAACCGTGATACACCGAACACAACATTCGGGGAGACTACCTGCACGTACGTCAAGTCCTTGGTCATTTCTATTTCATTTGATCACCAAGGTGTATATGACAGTCCACGGAAACTTGGTACACCCTCTTTCTTAGATTACCAGAGTAGTAATTTCGATCTTTTCGTGACTCTTTAAAAAGAGAAGAGATCATCGAGTGCTTGTCATTTCATGCTCGTTTCAACCTGAAAGTGATAGACTCACCTTTTGCCTGTTTCTCGACTCTTAAAATATGAAACGATAGAGTTTTGTTTTAGTGTCTTAAAAGTTAACTGCCCACGAAATATTCCTGGTTAAAGTTATCTTCCTTAGTGTTTTGTTTTAAAGTTTTTTTTGATGGAAACATTTCCGGAGTTTACCAACCAAGGAATCCCCTCCGAAGGGAATCCTTGTCCTTTTCCTGCTTTTTGGAATGTTAGTGCTCCTTATATGGCAACATTGTCCCTTCTAGGGTTAACTATTGGGTTGCCTGTCTGGTTTTTCTCGACCTCTGTGGTCTCAAGTATTCTGCCCTCTGTACAACCATCTACTCCCCATGAGTAACATCATGTTGATTCTAAGGTGGGCCTCTCCCCTTCTTCGCCTATTCCTTCGTCCTCCTCTTCTACTTCGCTTGGTCAAAGTCTGGATTCTAGTAACCAGGTGGCTATGAAGAAGAAGAAGTCAGATAAGAGAGAGGCCAATGTTGTAGCTATTTCTCCTAAGAAACCTTCCATCAATAAACCATCCAGCCTTCCATGAAAAGTCAAATTCCCTTGCATGTTGTGCAAAGGTGACCATTTTCTTCGAGATTTCCCTGGCATTCCCAAGGTGCTTGAAGTATGATCCAATGGCTATCCATCGTTACCTTTGGTTTCTGGAAGTCATATTGGTGGCACATCTTCGACTAGTACTGATAAGACTTGTAAGAAATAGGGTAAGATCACGAATCCCTGTAAGTTGTGTGAAGGACATCATCCCATTCACCTTTGTCTGTACATGGATGAAGCCACGAGAGCACTAGAAAACTCTACTATTTCTGCACCCTGCCTTTCGGTTGGTTACCAGAAGATTTCTTCAAGCCCTCCACTAGTTGATTCAATGATCGGTCAAGAGTCATCTTTGGTCAATCTCGTTCCCTCGAAAATTCAAATTCATGAATCCATTCCTGACCAACCATTGGTCGGGGAATTGGTCGATCTAACCATGCTTGTGGTTCATCAGGTCTTTTCCATTGAGAGTGGATCTCATCCCCCTCACATTCTTCTTGTTTCTTCAGATTCCTCAAACTTGGAGAAAAATTCTCCCATCCCTGTGACTCAAGAAGTTGCTCGTCCTGCTCCCATGATGGAGGTCTAGGAGGATGCTCCTCTTGCTCCGGTAACACCAGGGGAAGACCATCTCAGTTCAATGGTACCCCCTCCAAGTAGTTTGATCGCTTCCTTCGATTGGAATCAATTTGTGGGATACCGCCTTCCTTCTTATGTGCCTTTTGAGATCACGGTATAGACCTTTGATGTTGTCATACCCAACACCATTATAGATGAAGGCATGTCTGTTAGTATTCTGAATTCAACTACTTGGCAAGCTTTGGTTCTCCACCGCTTGTGCCTGTTATGCAGAACCTGTTGGCTTTAATAGAGGAACCAGTCAACTGTTAGGGATCCTTCCGAAGTTGCTTATTAAGTTTGGAGGAAAAACCGTCCATCTAGACGTGATGGTGGTTCAAGGTTCCTTGGATTTTAATTTACTCTTGGGCCACGACTATGCTTATGCCATGGGGGTGGTTGTCTCTTCCCACTTTTGTGTGATCTATTTTCCACACAAAGGTCGGATCGTGACCATTGATCAGCTTTCATTCTTTGGTCTTGACATGACATTTGGTCCACCATCTTCCCTTCCAGGTCTTTATCTGCCAGTTTTATATTCCCCGCCACAGGTTAATTATGTAGCTACCTGTCCCATGCCCACATTCAGTGATAGTGCCATTGTGCATCATGTGCTGGGGGCATTGGGTCCTGATTTCCAAGATGTTGTTCTCCCATCAGACGTGAACCTCTTGGAATCCATGACTTATTATTCGACATGATGAGTTGTCTTTGGAGCATAGTTCATTTTCTTGTGTCAAGCTCCTTAAAAAATGAAACAAGGTCATCAGAACACAGTTTGTTTTCTTGTGTCAAGTTCCTTAAAAAATGAAACAAGCTCTTATGAGGATAGTTATTTTACTATGTCAACCTCGTTAAAAAATGAATTAGCTCACGAGGATAGTTCTTTTAATGTGTCAACCTCGTTAAAACAATGAAACACATTCCCATTCAATTCGAGTCTTTGATTAGATCTCGTAAAATCCTAGTCGAGTCTTTCTCTTGGTCTCATATTTGAACCTTCATTCATCCACCTGTTAGTAACCAGTAGTCTACTCCGGTGAATGCACTAAAGCTTGGGGGGCATTTACCTCGAATTGAGTCACCATGCTAGGGACATGCAAACATTTCAAGCATAGTTTATCTTCGTTTCAATCTTGTGTAAAAATGAAACCAATTTTCAAGCATAGTTTGTTCCTGTTTCAAGCTTGTGTAAAAATGAAACTGGCTTCAAGCATAGTTTTCCATGATTTCAAGCTTGTGTAAAAATGAAACCTTTGTTATCTTACCTCTCGCGATTGCCATTTTATCAGCCTCTTTCTCCAGATGAACCTTGGTTGTCTCATTCCATCCTCACCATCTGCTTGGATGTTCATATGCCTTCACTTGGTTGTTTTACCCATTCCTAAGGAACTGCTACGATGAGCGGTTTTGTTAGCCAGCCTCTTGAACCTTACTTGTTTTGAGTAGTTCCAACATTACTGGAACCAGTAGCTACCCTTAATACCACTCGTTCCTCCAGGAGGAGTCATATTTTAGCTCTTTTTTTACTCTCCAAAACTAAAAATATTGTCGAGACTCTTGTCGTTTTGAACTCTTTAAATGGCCGCGAAACGATATCTACCCAGTATACATTTACCCCTTTTCGGGCTAGGATAGATTATTTACGAAAAAGGAATACCTTAGCCTATCACGACTAAGAGGTTCTTTTAGATATTGTTTTCTACCTGATCTCGAGGGACGATTTGAGTCAAATGCTACCAAATTCTAGAGTGGTGTCGTTGATATGTTCAAGAGCAAATCCTTCTGCAGTTTTTACATTCCTTGATCTTATGTTTCAGTCTTGATTCACACTCATATTACCTTCTCTGTTTCGCGTCGATGATGTGGGATTCATTATGACCCTCCTTTGACGGATCGCTTCCTCTCGACTTCAGCTCATTATCTGGGAAGTTGATCTAGAGACTCCTTTCTGGTACCTTAGAGCTTGCATGCCCTAATGGAAAGTTCTTCGCATTCGATGAAATGTTCACATCATTGGCCTTCGATCGGGTGATTTCACGGGTGTTTGACTTTAGCTCACTGTTCACATTCCGTGGATTGTACTAGTAGTACCTTGAGTGCCCTTGACATTATGGATGGTTTCTCTTGCACTTGTTAATGGTTCACATCATTGACCGGTAATCAAGTGATTTTCTAGCATGTTCGACTTCAACATGTCTATTCACATGTTGGAATTTGTACTTTGATCGGGTGGTGTTGGAACGCAAGACCCTGGGCTTTGATCAAAAAAGTCCAAGTTGCAAGGAGTGATGAGTCATTCATGATTATATACATGATTCTTTAGATGGATGGCTTCGACCATATCGTGGGTTTTCTTATTTTGATCCTCTCTATACGAATGGCTGCACCCATACCATGGATCTATTTCATATGATCCCTTCATTCTGATGGCTGCGTCCATGCCGAGGATCCATTCACATGATCCTATTCTTGATGGATAGTTGCACCTATACCATGGATTCATGTATTTTCAAAGGATATTTCAGTTATGTATATGTATCTATGCTTGATTTGCAGGTCTCCCGACCATAGTGTCTGGTTCCTTGCACGTACTTGTAAAGCATTTCACCCCTCACTCATGTTCGGACTTCATACTTTAGGGGGCATCTGTTAAACGACATTTTGTCACTATCCCTGGAATTCCCATCTCGTACATTGGAGCATCATTTCTGTGGCTAATTGGAAGTGTCATGCCTTTCAAATACCATCATTGCATCCCTTTCCATGAGGAAAAAATTCCTTCTGTTGACCATTTCCTGAGCAGACCACTAAAAACCCCTGTTTTTTCCTTGGCGCTAATAGCCCGTTATGCCCTCGCACCAATGAGGAAAATTAACACTGGCCCTTGCCCCAGATGGCACTCTATCTCAGTTAGCTACCTGTGCCAATCTATTCATGGAAAGTTTTTTAAAAATAGAGGAAAATTTTCGATCACAAAAACTTCGAGGATGAGTCATTGGGAGTGGTTGGACTGATTAACCATGGACTCCCTCCTTAATTTTATGGTTTCCACCTCTTGTGGGAACCTCCTAAAGGATAGGCCTTCATTCCACCTTTGTGGGGATCCTAACCTCCTCCTTTTCCTCTATAAAAAGAAGTTATCTCTCCTTGATGAAGCTAGTTGAACAGATATATGAAAGAGTTAGCAATCATAGAGAAAGAGAAGCAATTATAGCTTCGGGAGAATAGTGCAGAGTGTGATTGTTTTTGTGTGATTGGGAACATAGTGAGATCTTGGACCTTTGTGTGTGATGGTGTTGCAAACGTGTTTGGATACAAACATGCCGAAGGAGAGCCTGAACATCAAGGCTTCGTTGTAAACTCCCCTTGTCTTTATCATAATAAAATGCATCTGATGTTTATCTTCCACTCTTGTTTACATTTATAATGAGATTTCTAGCATTCCTTGATCAGTTAGATAGGCTGTAATTGTTTTACGTTTGTCGTGGTTTTACGCTTGTCGTGGTGTCTTGACTATCTATACAGGTAATCGAATGTTGGCAGCAACGTGCATCGAAATTGAGGAGAGTGACAGACCAAGAAGCTTCGACGGAAGATGACAACATAGCATCAGAACGAGGTAGGTCATATTCCTTGCTTTGAATTTCTTTTACAATCTAGGAAGGTAGATGTTAGTATGTTCCCGTAGTTGCTAGAACCACCCTAGGGCTAGAGGGATCGCCTTTGCCCGTAGAGGGGATTTACCTGGACAACACTAACACATTTGCAGCAGATTCTCTTAGGAGATAACATTCTCACAGCAAGCACTCGTCTTCCTCTAGAATCCTCTCAGTTTTTAGTATTTCAGAGATTACAAAAATTTATCTCCCTTTTTATCAAATATCTTAAATTCTTTCAGTGACTTCAATTTTGACAAACAAACTTTCGCAGGAAGAATTCCAGAAGAATTGGGCCTTCTCATTAATC
Source organism: Pinus albicaulis (assembly GCA_034641835.2). Taxonomy (NCBI): domain Eukaryota; kingdom Viridiplantae; phylum Streptophyta; class Pinopsida; order Pinales; family Pinaceae; genus Pinus; species Pinus albicaulis. The sequence goes on along the minus strand of JAXQQM020065956.1, from coordinate 22,421 downwards.
CCCAATCACTTGATCTTGGAGATAATTCCCTCCATGGTCATATCCCAACTCATTTGGGCACCTTGTTAGTTTGAGGGAGCTCAATTTACATTGTAATCAATTGGAGGGAAACATTCTCAATGGTTTGGGAAATTGCACAAGTTTGGTTTCCTTGGGGCTCACCTACAAAAATTTGACTGGAAGTATTCCCCAGAAGTTGGGTTCCTTAACACATCTGCAACAAATTTTCTTAGGAGAAAACAATCTCATAGTTACCATTCATCTCCCTTTGGAAACCTCTAGGTCTTGATTATTTTAGTGATTGCAATAAATTATCTCACTGCTTCTTTATTGTGAATTGTCTAGGCAACATTCCATTTTTTTATCAAATTTCTCTACTTTTACTAACTTGGGAATTTATACAACCAAAATGATAGGGAGAATTCCATAAGAATTGGGCCAACTCACTAGTCTCCAAAACTTTTATTTCCATGACAATGAATTATCAGGCACCATTCCCACTTCCCTACCAAATATGGTTAACTTGAGTGAGCTCTATTTATGGGGAGATAAAATTAGTGGAAATATACCAAATTCCATTGGAAATTGTTCAAAATTCAAAATTTTGGACCTAGAGAACAACATGTTGAGCGAGAGTGTGCCAAAAACATTAGGTAACCTATCCCTCCTTGAAACATTAAAATTGGAATCTAATCAGATTGATAGTGGCAGAAACATTAAGTAAGCTATCCCTCCTTGAAACATTAAAATTGGAATCTAATCAGCTTGAGAGTGGGAGTGCTACATCCATACCTTTTCTTATAGCCCTTACCAATTGTTGCCACCTAAAAACACTAGACTTGAGAAACAATAAACTAACTAGTGTCTTGCCCCTTGCCATAGAAAAACTTTCTGCCAATTTGTCTTACTTGACATTAGTAAACAACTTGATAGAAGGGAACATCCCTCCACATACAGGCAATCTTAGCAGCCTCACCTATCTAAATTTATCTAGAAATTATTTAAATGGAAACATTACATATTTAAGAAACCTTAAAAATTTAGAAACATTAATTTTAGGAAACATCAAATTACAAGGAGACATGAACATACCTAATGATTTTGAAAACTTACAATGAATCGGTCTCTTGGACATCAGTAGAAACATTCTCTCTGAAAATATTTCCAATTCCCTTGCATCCCTTAAACAATAAAGATTTCTCCTCCTCCATCACAATGAATTATCAGGAAGCATAACTTCCAACATAGGAAATTGTAAAAATTTTGAATTGCTTGACTTGTCCCACAATAGACTCATTAGAAATTTACCACATGAAATAGTTAAGTTTTATAGTATAAATTTCTATTTGAATTTGTCTTGTAATTTATTAGATGGCTCCTTGCCCATGGAGATTGGTAAATTTTTAATGGATCAAGCCATAGATATTTCTACTAATCACTTGAGTGGATTCATTCCATCCACACTTAGAAGAAATGTTGAAGTAATTTCGTTGAATTTATCTCGAAATTTATTCCAAGGTTCTATTCCAGATTCATTTGAAAATTTGCAAAACCTTATGAGCCTAGATCTCTCTTCCAACCTTTTATCTGGGACAATAGCTATTACTCTCAACAAGTTGAAAACGCTTAATATTCAAATTTATATTTTAACAAGCTTGCTGGGGAAATTCCAACAAGAGGAATTTTTGCAAATGAATCAATTGTGAAGTCCTTAAATGGAAATCCCAACCTCTATGGACCAAAAATATTCCAGTTATATCCTTTTCCAACACCAAGAGGTCATCCTACAATTGTTAAAAGTGTATTATTGACAGTGAGTGGATCTATTGCTTTTATACTATGTTGTTTGTTTTTAATATTCCTATGAAGAGGGAATATGCATTTACAAAACATTCATGTTTCAAGATATATTTTCCAAAAGTTAGACCATCCAAGGATCTCATATCAAGAGCTTCACATAGAAACTAATGGATTTGATAAATCCAACTTGGGAACATGTAGCTTTGGGTCAGTTTATAAAGGAATTTTGAATGATGGCACACATGTTGTTGTGAAGGTTTTCCAATTGCAAAATTACCAAAGTGAAAAGAGTTTAAAAGTGGAACGTAGTGTCTTGCAGAAGGTTCAAGATCGAAATCTAGTCAAAATCATAACCTCGTGTTCCAACCTCCATTTCAAAGGTTTAATGTTCAAGTTTTTGTCTAATGGAGGCTGAGAGAAGAATTTGTATCCTAATAAATATGACAACAATGGTGAGGTTGTGTGTGAACTAAAGTTGAAAACACGATTAGACATTGCGAGACATGTGGTCCATGCAATGGAATATCTTCATGATGATTGTTTTGTGCAAGTAGTGCATTGTGATATAAAGCCTACAAATGTACTTTTTGATGAAAATATGTTAGGCCATGTCACAAATTTTGGTATTGCAAGATTGATTGGTGAAATATCCACATATTCACATGCTTCATCACTTGCTTTAAGAGGATACATTGGATACATTGCCCCAAGTGTGTCTTTCTTAAACAACATTTTCATTTTTCTTCTCTCATTAAGAATAATTATATGGATTCATTGAGTAAAATTTAATGAACGTTGCTTTTATTGTAGAGTATGGATTGAGTGGAATAGTTTCCATTTAGGGAGATGTTTATAGCTATGGAATTATATTATTGGAAATGATCACCAGAAAACAACCAACCAGTCACATGTTTTCGGGAGACCTAAACTTGCACAATTGGGTGAACTTTGCATACCCAAACAATGTGAATGAGGTAATTGAAAGTACACTTTTTAGTGAGGTGTGTGGACATGAGCTTATTAAAACAAAGTATACAAATGTATACTATATTTGCTACATGTTGGTTTTCTTTGTTCAAAACATTGACCAAAAGAAAGACCAACTATGAGAGTTGTGGTAAGGATGTTGGAGAGTATTAGAGAGGATTTCTTCACAAATGTAGTTTCTTCTAGAAGATTGAGACGAAGCATATCCAAGTTGCTTATCAATACAAATGCAATAAGGAACGATGCCTCTATATCAAATGACCAAAGTTCTTGTATATTTTAGTTTATGAAGTGAAGAATGACAAATATTTTAGGTCTTTCCATCATTCACGCAATGTCAATATTTTTTTAACTTTTAATTATTAAAACTACTTCATGCTAGTATGCATTATCATATTGTCAACATGGAAATTACATGGTTTTGTAGCACTATATTGAATATATTGTAGCTTTATATTGAATTTGATATTTTCATCTATCCATGATGTCAATATTATTCTCTATAGAGTAAATTTCTTAGAAATTATTTGGATTATGTTTACATATATAGAAGAAATTATTTTGATTTAAAATGCAACAACAGACTTACAAACATGGATATGAAATTTATGAATTGATTATATGAACCATGTGGAAGTCTAGTTAGTTTGATTGTATTAGTAGCAATAACTTAGTTGTATGTAACATCCACTAGGCACTGCCATATATGTGCGTATGTGTGTTTTATAAACCATTTTCACCCCAAAAAATTTTGTAGGACCAATTTTGGGGTCTTAAAAATTGTTTCAAGTACATGTATTCCATCTCCTTCAATAACTCATAGTGCAACCCACCATCTATTTGAGATGGAAAGTGCTCTTTCCTATTTATGAAAACAATTTTTTATTTGATAAAATAACTTATATAAGAAGGTGTAGAAACAAGCAACCCCCTTTTAAGTTCTTCATTAGAATACATATTCACTATATGAGTTGAGGATTTATGTACTTTGGGTATGTAATTTTCGTAATAATAGGATCATTGTCAAAATCCCCCCCACCCAATTACAAGGGTTGATTGTTTAGAGATTAGGACAAATAAAATGCATCTTTCATATAAGGATGATATCAAATACGAACCTTGAATGCATTTGTTTTGGTCTTGGTCAATATTAGATGTGCGATGAAGACTCATTCACAAAATTATGGCTCCTTTTTTTAAGGATATTATGAATTCTTTTTGGCATTTATAGAAAATAATTTTATAATTTTATTTTAATGAAATTACAAATTTATTTTTGCAAAGAAAAAAGAATTTAAGGTGTACAAATATAGCTAACCAAAAGTAAGAAGACCAAGAGAAAGCGTGATATTATAGTGTAAACCTTAATTCCAAAACATCTACATCTACCTAGTGGTAAATTGTGTCTACTTCTTCATCAAATAATTGTATTGCAAATAAATAACTAATTTTTTTCTAAGACCAAGAGAAGGTGATATTTGAGTTTAATTCTTATTTCCAAAACATCTATATCCACATAATGGTGAAATTTATCTAGTCTTCATCCAAAGTTTGTTTTACAAACAAATCATTTCGATCTTTTTCTTAGAAGTATTATTATGTTTGTTTAGTAAGTCCATAATTTAATGCATTTGTTAACATCTTAGAAATGCATAATTTGATACATTTGTTATGCATTTGAAACCATCTATAATATAATTAAGAGTGAGTCCGTGATATTTTTCTAAGGCTTGCTTTACTTGCCTAGTATGTTGAATTATTGATTATCTGTTTGAAACTATTTTTAAGGTTTTCAAGTGTGATCCCATTGTTTCAATATAGTGTATAGAATTAGTTTTAATAACTAGGATAAATGAGCCCATAAAATTTTCATATCTATTTTCCAATGCGAGTTAACATATAATATTAGTTATATAATATTAGTTGTCTACAAATAACTTGTTGCACCATTTCTTTCCAGAAAGTCAAGATTTATTAGAAAAATAATAAGCAGGACTATATAAGCACCACCGTACACTCCCAACATACTAATGATGGAAAAAAAAAGACTTTATAGATACTTCATCATTGGCTTCTAGGGATTACACTTATGGGTATATTGAAGAAATCCTTTTAATACCTATGATGAAACTTTTTTCAACTGTGGTTCATGGTTACTGAGTGGCCTCTACATTCATGGGTAATAATCTAGGCAAATCCACCTGAAGAGATCTACCCATATGCTTATCTGGTCAGTCCTAACCCGAAGGGCATCGAGGACATTTGACCCCATGACCTCCCAATTGGCAAGGTACTTAGCAACGAGAACTTGACCAATTGAGCTATCCCTTGGGGCTATGCATGATGAAACTTGATGGAGGCATTTTTTTTAAGATTACTAGCAATCTTCTTAATATGTAGACAAAATTTTAACTCTTTAATGTGAAGGGAAAGTAAAAATTTAATTAATAAGTGATCCAATCAATGAGGTGGAAGATAAATATGGAGTAGCTTCCATATAATAGTTATGTCAAATATTATGGTTAGGTTTGTATCATTTTTAATGTCTTTAATTCTTTCAAATCTATTTCCTTTTTCTTAAGATTTCCAAAAGTAATAAAAGTGGAAGTTGTAGGGAAATATATATAGCTTCATGTAGAAACCTGAAAATAAAGCCTCCAACATCTCAAAGAAAAGGCTAAGGCACATCATTCAACACTAGTCTAAAAATAAAATGAAAATAATAAAACTTCTTGCTAGTTTTGTATTTGCAATGGAAACTTGCGAATTATCTCTATTAATACTTGAATATTTTTCTCTTAATGATATGCAATTTAATGTTTCCTTTAGGATTAGTTTTCAACATTTCCCTTTTCCACAAGGGACATCATATATTTAATTTCAATACTATGATTAGAGAACATGAATACTAGGTTTTCCACATAAAACCAACAAAAGTCAAATACTTTCCTTTTTCCTTCGCAACTTTCTATTTCCTTTGACACAAGGGATATCATAGATTTAATTTCAATACTATGATTAGAGAACATGAATACTAGGCTTGCCACATAAAAGCAACAAAAGTCAAATATTTTCATTTTTCCTTCACAACTTTCTATTTCCTTTTTGAGAAGAAAAAAAGAGTAATAAAATTCTATGCTGCATAGAAGTATATATGGTTTTATAGAGAACACCACTAACCCATTGTATTATTGATTAGACTAACCCAATTTTAATCAATATAATGACATTGTAAACTTAATGTTGAAAATATTTTAGTAATTGATGAATTAATGAAATATGTGATGTATTGGAAAGATTTGGGCCATGTAAGATATCATTCCTCTAAGTACTTGTTACACATATAAAATATATATACCCCCTCCTTTTATTATTTGTTAGATCCTTAATTTATTGTAAATTTAATATTGCTGATATCAAAATTGAATGGGCTAAACCTAGGTGGAGATTATAATGAAAGTTAAGCAAAAACAAAGTTTGAGGTAATTAAAGATATTTGAGAGCCATTAACGTGAGGATTGGGTAATGAGGAGCTTATTGGTGGCTTAAAGATAAGATTTGCATGGATTTTAAGATGGAGCCTTGAATGTACAAAACTAACAATGAAGACTCCATAGATAATTTAGAGAGGAGGATATTATTATGTCGTGTCTATTATGGTCACCATTGACTCTTTTAAAAGAAAGAGATGCATGATATCTGAGAAATCAATGCAATTTGATATTTAAAGTATATATGTGTTCTTATGGTGAATTTTTGTGTGTCAATGTTTTTTATATTTGTGCACATATTCGTAACATTTGGCATTAGAGTTGTGGTGGCTATGGTGATGATATTAAAAAAAGAATGATGTATATATGATTGTGATGGTTATATTGACCAAGAGCTACAATGGAGAAGAGAGAATTAGCACTTGAAATCATTGAAATAAAATAAGAAGCCATCAATGAAGGGGCAACTTGTTGCTTCTAGATTGGTTATTGTTGAGAAATTATGGCCTTTATTAAAATTTATATTCTTGATAATTACTTGTGATTTCGTTATGCTTATTTCACTTAGATCTTATCTTCGTTAGATTATTATGTTCTTCATCAAGTCAATTATCAAATTCACAAGGGACACAATGTTTAGGATTTCAATCTAGGGCCAAAACCTCTCCATCTTGGAGAGGAAAACCCGATAATCATTCTTCTTATAGATCATAAATTGACGAGTACGAAGACCATGACAAATACCCTTGACACCAATATGCCTCCAAGACCCTTGTCACTTGCTCTTATAGGCTCCTTATGTTGATCTTCCTTTTTTACACCATACTGCACCAACATTAGGAAAGTTCAGTTCCTAGCCCTAAACAATGATCTCCTTTTTCTGGCCTTACTTTATTTAGCCTTGGCCTCCTAGATACTTTTCCTTGTTGTGATAGGCATCATCCTCCCTGAATACTGGTGGCCTAAGATATATCTCCTTTCACTATGATGACCTTCTTCCTTGATACCTTCTTTACGCTATATATATCACTGAGCTTATGTGAGAGTGTGAGATCAATGTTAGAGGCTAGCACTACCTCTCCTCTGCATTTATCTCATTTTCCTTCCTCACATACTACTGCATACTAGAAAACCTCTCTTATTCGTTGTATATCCTATACCTACACACCACTATTTGAACCACTATTACAGACCTTGAACAGGAGGTTACTAGCCCAAAATAAATATCCAAAAGGACCTCTCTTCATTCGCTGGACATACTCCTTTCTTTGTTGTACTGCCTCCTTTATAAGCGCCAAACCACAAACTTATATCCACATTGAAATCTCATACTTGTCTGAAATCTTCTTATGCTAATGAGGCCGCAGTTAACCCTTTATATAGGGATTGTTCCATTGTCCTAGGTCGACATTATTTTTTTATGGTAGGATGAATTGTTCAATGGATAACTTAAACATACATTGATCTAACTTCATGGAGCTTAGTGACAAGGTCTTCGATCATATATTTACATCAATAATTTCTCCATTTACAAGTGTAACATCACTTCATAGACATGACTCTAAATTATATTTATGACAAGATGAAAAATTCCTAAGGACATCAAGAATAATTCTTTGACCTATAATAAAAACTCCTTGCTCATGAAACCCACGAGGAAGGTATTACAAATACATTTTATTATCTCTGTCTCTTCATTACATAAATTTCTAATTACAGGTCATTATGAATATTGAAACTAGTTAAAATTTTCAACGCTCCCTCTTAACTAGGGAGGTACTCATAATGGTACATGGTCACTCTCAATTTGAAGAATCTCATAAGAAGAATCAGATTGATAATCCCATCTGTATATCATCATATCAACCGATATTTTCAGTCCAAGGCCTTGAATAACGAATCCATCTCTTCATGAGATATTTGAGCTCCAATACTAGCGAGACCAATGATGAATACAAACCTTCATCGTTTTATCTCTTGATCATACCCAACCCAGGTTCACTCAGGGTATGTCCAGGTCTATTCTTATCTTTGAGTCCTAGTCCTAAAAGAATATCGGTCCTTCCACGACTACTCTTATATTGGATGCCTTAATACATCCTCAAAGATTATCGGATGCCAGATGATTACCCAATCCTCCATTCTGCTTCCTAGGTGAATACCAGAATGATGTTTCTATTCATTCTCTTCTCATGGCCTTCACTAAGAATTATGGTAGTTATTCCTAGTCTAGTGCATGACACATGAGTTAGAGAACCACATCCGTCACTTCGTTTTAATTTAGGAAGGAAATATTACAATGTATTAATTCCTATACAAGGAATGTACCTAAGCTCCCTCTCGTCTTAGGAATTACCAAGTTTCTTCCAAGTAAGAAAAGTATTACCAAGATCCCTCTTAATCAGGGACCTACAGAAACAATTATGAAAAACCAAACTACTCATGAAGAACTCCTTTCTTCGATGTCATAAATTTCTATGTTGTTGAGGAGTCTTCATCTTTGGGATCTCTTCATAGAGCACATCATTAGGGGAATTTTGAGGTCTAAAATAGGCTTCCTAAGGAAATTATAAAATAATAGTGAAAATAATAAAATAATATTAGATTACATCATCAAATTATAGAGGGAAAAAAGGAAAAATTATTTTTTCAACTTGTATTTTAAACTTATCTCCCTATGGGTTCACTAAAATTTCGAGTGGAAACACTCATTGGATGCAGAATTTGATTCCCCATCTATGGAGTACCCATGTTGCATAATTTTTATGGACTCTGCTACACGAAAAATGATAAATACATGAAAGACATTATTGCAATCACATTTTTCCATGTATTTCTCATTTTTCATGTAGTAGGATCCATCAAAATCATGCAACATGGGTACTCCTTGGATGAGGAATTAAATGTTGCATCCAATGAGTATTCCCGCTCAAAATTTGAGTAAAACCTTAGGGAGATATGTTGAAAAAGTGGTTTTGTTATTTTATTATTTTTTAATATTCTTACTTTTTTAGTCCAAAAATGGTGAATCATACCCCGTGGTTGAAATCATCATCTTGAATCCTATTGGTTCTTATAAAGTTTATTTTGGTTGTACATTTTTCTTGGGAGGCTCATTTTATACCTCAAAATTCCCCTAATGATCATCCATCACTTTCATCCATGATTCATGTCTTCATTCTCTCAAAATGTGATCTATAAATATTCTCATCTGGTATAGCTTCATGTCATGTTGCTTTCCTTCGAACCATATTTCTTCCAAGGATATTTCATCCTGCCATATGGTTATCAAATTGTGGAAGACATATACTTCCCTTTGGCAGCCTGCATAAGCTGATCCAGATATTATTCAATTATAAATATGAACTCTTAAATAAAAAATTACCTTAGTAATGATCTTTCGCCATGGAATCTTCCTGTAGGTATCAACATCCTTCATACAGATTTGACACATCTTCTAAATATATGTATTTTCAAGGGTCTCCATCTTTTCCAAAATTCTATCAGAGTCTACATATATTCCCAGGAGATTTTTCTAGTCAAGTCTTCCTGGTTTCCTTGGATATTGACTTCCTTTTATCATTGTTGCACTTCTTTCTTTCTTTCTCCACTCAGTTTTATTTCAATCCCAAGATATTCCAATATGTAGTTCCTATATTGTGTACAACCACCTCTTATCTAAATGAGGACATATTATGTTGATTTTATCTGTTGTGGATCATGCCTTTTGGAAACCTATGCATGAGAGGAGATTCTCTTTCTTTTGTTCATACTTCTAAAGATATAAGTATACTACCTGCAAACATGTGACATGACTTTATAATATATAGTGTAAGCATACATATATATATATATATATATATATATATATATATATATATATATATATATATATATATATATATATATATATCTGTGTGTGTGTGTGTGTGTTCTTCATCTCTTATTCCCTTTGAGTCATCTTGCAGTAGGTTTCATTAGAATTAAAGAGTTTTGTGGTTGGGCCAACATGAAGTGGTCTCTTTGAGTGAACCTCCTAGATAGAAATATTATATGGACATAGTAGTCACTAATATTTGAGGACTATGAACCACATAGAGAAAAAAAAAAAAAATTTATAATAAAATTATTATTATTATTTTAAAATTAAAAGAGATTTATTTTTTCTAGTATTTAACATATAAAAACAAAAAAAAAAATAGTTCAAGCCACATATCCTCAATCTCAAGATCAAACTTGCTTGCTATATGAAATATTAAAAAAAAAAGTATTAACTTTTATATTAAATTTAATTTTAAAAAAATCACTTACTATATAAAATATTAAAAGTTTCAACTTATATGGTTTAGAAACATAGCCAAAGATATGTAATACCTTGGAAATAGGGTATAAGATCGTTTGTGAGCCCACCTATCATTTGCGAGCCAACGTAGCCCACCCATTTAGAAACCAAATGAAGCTAGTTTTTAATATCAAAGAGAACTAGTGTAAAGTTTGGCATATAATAGGGTGGGTTTGCCATAAAGGAAACCAATATCCCCTTAACTTGAGGACTAATAATGTAGATGGAATTAAAGATTAAACTAAAAATAATAAAAACAGAGGCAAAATCCTTACCAACAAATGTATTTGTATTCTAGTAGAGCTCAATAGTTCAAAAACAATTGGTGTCTCAAATGTCGTTGGTTCCTAGACTGTGAGAAATTGCTTAAGTAATAGGGTGATGACCTCATATTCTCAATATGCATGCTCCACTTTGGTAACGTCCTCTAGTATTTTGAGTTTCCTTTTAGTGACAAATGGAAATAAGTGTTGAAAGATGTTTGTGACATTAACATAAATATACTCTACTGATCCAAATTTATGCAGGAACGCAACAGAGTACACATATAACCATAAATACAAAGATGCGGCGGAAATAACACTTCATTTCATTTATATCAAAGAACTAAAAATTGTTTACAGGCAGCATGGAAATAAACTAGCTAAGGCATTGGTAGCTTATCTCTGAGAAGAGATGTGGTGGCTACAGGCCTCTGAACTTTGTGTTACAGTGAGGCGCGAAGGCCTACATATTATTGAGAAACAATGGAAAAACCTAAACGTCCAAAATCTTAACCCTAGGAGATGAAACACCATATTATGGGCCCCGTAGGGGTAAATTGGTACACCAATTTCCCAAGGTCGTAACTTCGGCATACTATCGATGCTTGATGCACATGATTATATATCGTTAAAAATATATCTGAGGACTAAAACTTTTGATAGTGAATATTAAGTCTAGAATGCTCTTATTCTCCATAGATTTCATGCCCAAAAAAAGTCTTTTAGGGCATAAAAATTTCTCTGGAAGTTCAAGACCCAAAAATTGCCAAACTTAGTAAATTGTGCTACAATTAAGGAAACTAAAAAACTAAAAGAAACAATAGTGGAGTTCCAAGTGGAATAGCCGGGTGGCCACCAATATCCACTTGGATCATTCCCCCCCCTTAGGAAGAAATGGTCCCCATTTCTTTGAGTTCCTCCATGAGATGAGGAAACTTCTGCTGAAATTTGGTCCTTGGTGAGCCACTTACACTGGTGGAGGAGTCGGCCTACTTTGACAACTCAATATAGCTGGATCCTTTGTTGGTGGGTGTTCTTGATCTGTGTCTCCATAATCCGATTAGTTGTGGCTTGTTCCATGCAATCTAAGTTTAAATCTTTTGGTGTGTGTTGTTCTACCATGTCGGATGTGTCCAGTAGAGTTGGAAAGTAGGGCCAAAGGCGTTCCACATTGAACACTGGGTGCCGAACAAGGAATGGTGGAATACTAAGCTCGAGGGCATTATCCTCTACAGCCTTGGCGATGGTGTGTGGCCCATATCAGAGTGGGCGAGGCTTACGGTGGGGTCCAGCGAGGCGCTCGTTCTACAAATGTAGGCACACATTGTCACCCACCTGGAAGTTGTGTGGCACCCGATGATGATCATGTTGTTGCTTGTACTTATCATTGGCTCTATCCAATATGTCATGAACCTATTGGAAGATGTGTTTAATGTGCTTAGTGAATTTTTTCGCCTTGGTAGCTTCAGACTGGACATGATCCAAATCATCCTGAGTAGCTGCAAATGGCATGGCTACATCAATGGGAAACAGTGGTTGGAATCCAAAGCCCAATTGAAAGGGTTTGTGGTTGGTTGAGCTATGGAGGGCCCAGTTACAGATATGTTGTACATAGGGGAGGCTCTCATCCCATGTGTGTCTATGCTCTGAGTTGTACATGTGAAAAATGTGTACGATCATCTTGTTAGCGATCTCTATCTGGCCATCAGTTTGGGGATGGAAAGATGTGGACTTAGTGAGTTTGGTGTTCAGCATTGACCAGAGGCTAGACCAAAATTGACTTAGAACCTGTTGTCCCGATCTAAGATGATAGACTGTGGGATCCCAAAGTATATCCACACTCATTCAAAGAAGAGTTTAGTAATGACTTCTATTGTGATATTATTCTTGCAGGCCGCCATAATGGCCATCTTAGAGAATTTGTCAACTACCATGAAAACACAGTCATTTCCATGCTTAGTAGAAGGAAGGCCTGAAATGTAATCCATGGAGATGGATCCCAAAGGTAGACTAGGGGTAGGCAGTGGAGTATAGAGGCCTTGCTTCTTGATGGTCGGTTTGGTAATGACGTAAGAAATGCAAGATCTGATGTACTTCTCGACATCCTGTCGAAGGTTTGGCCAATAGAAATACTTCTGCAGTATTGCCACTATTTTCTCGACCCCGAAATGCCCAGCGACCCGACTGTAGTGTGCTTCCCAAATCATCTTAGCATGCTCGCTTGAAGGAACACAAAGGTGTCCCAAGTGACATAGCAGTGCATCCTAGAGGTGAAAATTTGGAACTCAGCTACCCTCCAAGAGCATCTTGTATGTGTGGCCAAATTCTGAATCGCTCTTGTATAGAAGCGACCAATTAGAAGTCTCATGCACATAAGGGTTAAGCACGATGGTTATCACCATGATCGGTGGTCGGCTGAGGTAGTATGCAACATTACTGGTGTTTCCCTTCTTGTACTTGATGTTCAAATGAAATTGTTGCAGATATGTGCGCCACTTTTGATGATGATCATTTTGCAACTTCCCTTGTGTCTATATGAACTGTAGGGGTTGGTGGTCTTTGTGGATTATCGTTTCCTTCCCCAAAATATAATGCTTCCATTGTCGGCAAGCCTCCACAATGGAATACATATGTTTTTCATAAGTGGGATACTCTTGGATTGTGTCAGATAGTGTCTCACTGGGATATGCCACTGGATGCCCCTGTTGAGTAAGAACTACCCCAATAGCATAATCAGAGGCATTTTTCTTGATCTCAAATGGTTTTTGCAAGTTTGGTAATGTGAGCACTGGGGTGAACTAGAGGCGATGTTTCAATTCTACGAATGCCTTCTATTGAGAGTCCGACCAAAAGAGATTTTCTTTCGCTCCTTCCTTGGTGACTTGACTAAAGGGCCAAGGGATATGAGAGAATCCCAACACGAACTTGCGGTAGAAATTAGCAAGACCCAGAAAACTGCAAAGGTCTGTTAGAGTGGTTGGGGCTGGCCAATCCCGAATGACTTGGATCTTGGTTGGATCCACATGCACCCCCCACTCATCAATAATGTATCCCAGATATTGAACCTGGATCATGCCAAAAGTGAACTTCTCCAAATTGGCACACAACTTGTGTTGCCATAGTGTTTGCAGGACCTCTTGGATGTGGTGGAGATGCTCTTCCCAAGTCTGGCTAAAGATCAGGATGCCATCCAAGTACACTACTAAAAGTGAGTTGGTGAATGGGCGCAAGATGTAGTCCATCGGCCTCATGAAGGTTGTGGGAGGATTCGTCAACCCGAAAGGCATGACCAGCCAATTGAAAAAGCCCTCCTTGGCTTTGAAGGCAATCTTCCACACATCGAACGATTTGATTGGTACCTGGTGATACCCAAAATTCAAGTCGATCTTGCTAAAATATTTCACCCCTTTGAGTTGGTCCATAAGGTAATCAATCCATGGGATCGGGTACCTATTCCAGAAAGTGATCTTGTTCAGTGCCTGATAGTCAATACAGAGTCTCCAAGGCCCATCCTTCTTCTGCACCAACATGACCGAGCTCCCACAGGGTGATGAACTTGGCTGGATGTGACCTTTTTGTAATAGCTCCTAAATCTTCCTCTTGATTTCATCGTTCTCCAGAACAAAGAGTCGATAGATCGGTCCATTGGGAAGCGGCACACCTGGGCTCATATCGATGGGGTGCTTGACCTGATAATGCATAGGCACTCCCGCGGGTGAGGTGAAGATGTCCCCATACTCCTCCATATCCTTTTCCAATTGTTGTTTTCGTGAAGAGGAGCCCTGTTTGGAGGCCGTGGTCACAATCTTCTTCTTTCCCTAAGGGTGGATCATTAGGGAAAAAAATTTCTCGATTTTGGAAATGAGCTTACTACATTTTTTTGTAGTAACCAAAGAGATAGTAGCAGGCATTGGTAACTCTGGTATCATGTACAAATTATTTCTCAAAGTAACAATAATAGCATGAGGTCGGGACTCATACATAGCATGTTGGTTCCAAAAGTATGGTTGGCCTAATAATACATCAAAAACATCAAGAGGATCAATGTCATATAATACCTCATTGGTAAAGGGCTTGATGTTGTAGGGAAGGCGACATTGGTGGCTAATGCAGAGATCTCGTCCTTGGTGAAGCCACCCGATGGTGTACAGTTGTGGGTGTGTTGTGGTCAGAAAACCCAACCGCTTCATGACCTATGCTGAAATGAGGTTCTTTTGGCTCCCACTATCGACAATGAAATGTACTAGGGAACCCTTCACCCACATCTTGGAGTGGAAGAGATGCTCCTCCTCCTCTGGATCTTCCAGTTCTTCCTTTTGGATCTTTGTGGTGGCAACAGTGGCATTGGAATCTACATTGATATTCTGCTTCCCTTTTTCATTCCCCTTCTCGGGTTCTGATTCAGAGTCAGAGCATGAATATGATTCAGAAGCGTTCATCTCAACCACCAGTGACTGCTTGGCTCGACCCTCACTTGTGTTGTGAGTGGAGCTCTTATGGAACTCACACCACTTTCCCATGTCCTTCTTTGGCTTCACGGTGTTTTTATTTGCTTGCAGATTTGGGAGGTTGTCTCGGGCTGCCATGCCTTGTCTTTGTCCTTTGTTATACTGTTTGGGGGGACCTTTCCGTTGCTTTTGATTCACAGATCCAAAGTCTTGCTTCTTCTGTTTTAATTTCTTCTCAATCTTGAAAGCATAACAGTATGTCGTACCAAGTGAGGATATGTCGAGGAACTCCATTTCCTCCTAAAATTATCTGTTGCAGATGTGGAAATAACCAAAATAAATATAGTAAAGCAATAAGTAGATGTGGAAAGAAAAATTTCCCTAATATAAATAATTATATTTTGTTGGGCGCAACGACACCTTAATATAAATAATTATATTTTCCTATGCCCAATGACTCCAAATCAATGACTTCTTATTGTTGACTTGTGTTTCCTCCTCCTCTGCCTGTCCTCACGATCCCAAAACTTTGGGTGGAAATTTATTGAGTTGCGGCTCCCCAGTCTCAGTGTGTGATCACTCAACTCAACACTTCTTCATCTCTGTTCTCTCTGCACCATTTTCACCACGCCGAAACATTCTCGTCTACACCCTTTATAAATAATCATGGGAATCCTTCACATTCATACCATCCTTTGAAATTATCTACATCTTCCTGCTCTTCTTTGCTCTCTCTGACATTTTCCCTCTTCATTTCCACCACCATGTCATTCCTCTATTTTTATTTGCCTCTACATGATATCCTCTTTTTCCTCTTCACTTTTTCCTTCATCTCTATCTCCTCCTCTTTGCATTCAGTTCATGTCGATCGGAAATCTCTCTTTGCTTTCAAAATCAAAATAAGCAGTGATCCTCATGGTTCCATGGCCAACTGGAGTCTTGCAGTCCCCTTCTGCAACTGGCTCGATGTCACCTACAGTCATCATCACATCAACATAGTCATCTCTCTTGAGCTCTCTTACATGGAACTGCACGACACCATATCTCCATCCCATGCCAATTTTTCATTTCTCCATACACTTGGTCTTTCCAAAAATTCCCTCCACAGTTATATCCCATGACAACTGGGACTCCTCTTTTGCTTGAGGGAGCTCTCATTGCACTGCAATCAATTGAAAGGAAACATTCCTAGTGATCTGAGAAATTGCCCAAATATGGCTCAGTTGGTGCTCTCCTAAAACAATTTGACTGGAAGCATTCCTCAGAAGTTGGGTTCCCTAACTGTTACACAACATTTTGTTACTATCCCTGCAATCCCCATATCACATATTGGAGTGTCATTTCTGTGACTAATTAGAAGTTTCATGCCTTCTAAATACCATCATTGCATCCCTTTCCATGAGGACAACATTCCTTTTGTTGACCATTTCCTGAGCAGACCACTAAAAACACCTGTTTTTGCCTTGGAACAGGTTACCCATTATGCCCTCACGCCAATGAGGCAAATTAACATTGGCCCCCGCTCCAGCTAGTGCTCTGTCTCATTTATTTGCCCACGCCAATATGTTTATGGAAAGATTTTTAAAAATAAAGGCAAATTTTCTATCACAACAACTTCGAGGATGAGTCATTAGGAGTGGTTGGACTGATTAACCATAGACTCCCTCCTTTATTTTATGGTTTCCACCTCTTGTGGGAACCTCCTAAAGGATAGGCCTCCATTAAACCTTTTTAGGGATCCTAACCTCCTCCTTTTCCTCTATAAAAAGAAGCTATCTCTCCTTGATGAAGCTAGTTGAACAGATATATGAAAGAGTTAGCAATAATAGATAAAGAGAAGCAATTATAGCTTCAAGAGAATAGTGCAGAGTGTGATTTTTTTTGTGTGATTGGGAACATAGTGAGATCTTGGACCTTTGTGTGTGATGGTGTTGCAAATGTGTTTGGATACAGACCTGCCGAAGGAGAGCCTCAACATCAAGGCTTCATTGTAAACTCCCCTTGTCTTTATCATAATAAAATGCATCTGATGTTTATCTTCCACTCTTTTTTACATTTATAATGAGATTTCTAGCATTCCTTGATCAGTTAGATAGGTTGTAATTGTTTTACGTTTGTCTTGGTTTTACACTGGTCGTGGTGTCTTGACTATCTATACAAGTAATCGAATGTTGGCAGTAGCGTGTATCGAAATTGAGGAGAGTGACAGACCAAGAAGCTTCGACGGAAGATGACAACATAGCATGAGAATGAGGTAGGTCATATTCCCTGCTCTGAATTTCTTTTACAATCTAGGAAGGTAGATGTTAGTATGTTCCCGTATTTGCTAGACCCACCCTAGGGATAGAGGGATCGCCTCTGTCCACAGAGGGGATTTACTTGGACAACAAATTGGTGACTCCACCGGGGAGTTTCCTTGGATTTTGTCACTCTTTGAGGTCCTATTCATTCGACAGATTTGGTCGAACAACCATTTCCCTGTTTTTCATCAATTACGATCTTTTAGTTTTTTCTTGAAGTGGTGAGTCTGGTCTTGGTTGGGAGAAATTATTTGTTTTTTCTTGTTCAGGCATTGGTGCTTTTATTTTTCTGAAAGTCACGCCGATTGGCACTAGTTTTAGTTAGTAACCCGTGCCAATTGGCCATTGGCACTAGTTTTCAGTGAACAAGTTGCACTAGTTGGCGCTAGTTTCACCCACAAAAGTCGTGCCAATTTCAGGGTGTGTGAAAAATTGAGGTTTTTCCCTAATTCCTCCACTAATGTGTCTTTCCCTTCTAGAATTTTTCTCTGTATGATTTATATGTTCTCCCCTTCACTCAAGTGCGTTTGATTGGCTTGTTCGTTTGTTTTTTTGTTTTTTTTTCCTGTTTGGACGTGCATACTTACATCCTAGTTTTTTCTAGGATTGTGCATCAATTTCCTGGTTGCACGCTTCGCGGGACATCACCCTACTGATTGATTCAGTCTCCTTTCTTGGTGAGCTATCTCTAGTTGATTTCCTTTTTCTTTTCAGTTGATTGGGTGTTCAAGTCTCAGGTGTCTTTTGAGTTCATTTAGTGCGCTTGTTCACTTGTGAGCATAGATTACATTGCTCATTGTTCAGCTAAAAAGTCTCTTTCTATGATTGCTTGATGTAAAAGGGAATGAATGCCTTGTTTTGAGCCCACGCTTTGGAATTCCTCTTTGTGCTTGAACTCATATGTCTTGTATCTTTTTCAGGAATTTCGTTACAAAGTGTTTAAAATGACGATTGCATTCTTAGTGTTTGTTTGCATCCCTTTTACATTCATCCTTCCATTAAGGAAATTTACGTTCATTTAGTTTTCGTCTCAGAGTTTTCTTTTTGTTAAAATGCATTAGATTACATTGCATTGAAAAGTATTTTTTGAGATTTATCAATGAACTTAGATTACATTTTTTAATGATTGAAAGCTAAAAGTCACATTGAGTGCATTCTGTTTCATTAAAAGCATGCATTAAGTAGATTCTGATTTTATCAAAAAATGCATTGAGTGCATTCTTATTCTTTCAAATGAAAAAGGAAATTGTGCATAGATTAAAATTGCATAGTTTTCAAAAAAGATAATTTTGCATAGATTACATTACATAATTCGCATCGTTGAATGTTTTAGATTACTTTTGGATAGTGAAAGTCATCTAGTTAGGAAAAATTTTCATTTTCAGTATTAATGTATGTTGCATCATTGTTTGAGACTCTTCCCTTAACTAGATATCATTCATCGAATTGAAATATTTCTTTCCTCATATAGCTGCATATAGGAGATTGTCAGATGACATGCGATAGGGCCTTGAAACCGAGACATAATTCAAGATCAACTATAAAATCAATTCAATTAACCTAAGGAAGCATTGAAACCTAACGAAACATTTTTAGTGGTCTAGGATAGAGACATGTTTCAGCATCTTAAAACTTAGTAGCTGTCGTTTGCCATCTGGCTTTAGACAACACTAGTATAGACTTGTGCTCCCGTACCGTTGAGTACATAAAGGGAGACCCCTCTAGGTTGCAATCCTTTTATCCATAGGGAGTCGAGTCTGCTACCTTGTAACCATGATACACCGAACACAGAATTCGGGGAGACTACCTGCACGTACGTCAAGTCCTTGGTCATTTCTATTTCATTTGATCACTAAGGTGTATATGGCAGTTCACGAAAACTTGGTACACCCTCTTTCTTAGATTACCAGAGTAGTCATTTCAATCTTTTCGTGACTCTTTAAAAAGAGAAGAGATCATCGAGTGCTTGTCCTTTCATGCTCATTTCAACCTGAAAGTGATAGAGTCACCTTTTGCCTGTTTCTCAAATCTTAAAATATGAAACGACAGATTTTTGTTTCAGTGTCTTAAAAATTAACTGCCCACAAAATATTTCTGGTTAAAGTTATCTTCCTTAGAATTTTGTTTTAAAGTTGTTTTCGATGGCAACGTTTCCGGAGTTTACCAAACAAGGAATCCTTGTCCTTTTCCTTCTTTTTGGAATGTCAGTGCTCCTTATATGGCAACTTTGTCCCTTCCAGGGTTAACTGTTGGGTTGCCTGTCTGGTTGTTCTCGACCTCTGTGGTCTCAAGTATTCTGCCCTCTGTACAACCATCTCCTCCCCCTGCGCAACATCATGTTGATTCTAAGGTGGGCCTCTCCCCTTCTTCACCTATTCCTTCATCCTCCTCTTCTACTTCGCCTGGTGAAATTTTAGATTTTAGTAACTAGGTGGCTACGAAGAAGAAGAAGAAGAAGTCAGATAAGAGAGAGGCTAATGCTGTAGCTATTTCTCCTAAGACACCTTCCATCGATAAACCATCCAACCTTCCACGAAAAGTCAAATTGCCTTGCATGTTGTGCAAAGGTGACCATTTTCTTCGAGATTGCCCTGGCATTCCCAAGGTGCTTGAAGTATGATTCGACGGCTGTGCACTGTTTCCTTTGGCTTCTGGAAGTCATATTGGTGGCACATCTTCGATTAGTACTAATAATACTTGTAAGAAATAGGGTAAGGTCACAAATCCCTATAAGTTGTGTGAAGGACATCATCCCATTCACCTTTTTCTATACATGGATGAAGCCACGAGAGCACTGGAAAACTCTACTATTTTTGCACCCTACCTTTTGGTTGTTTACCAGAAGATTTTTTTGAGTCCTCCACTAGTTGATTCAATGATCGATCAACAGTCATGTTTGGTCAATCTCGTTCCCTCATAAATTCAAATTCATAAATTCGTTCTCGACCAACCATTGGTTGGGGAATTGGTTGAGCTGACCTCGCCTGTGGTTCATCAGGTCTTTTTCGTTGAGAGTGGATCTCATCCCCCTCACGTTCTTCTTGTTTCTTCAGATTCCTCAGACTTGGAGACAAATTCTCCCATCCCTATGACTCAAGAAGCTGCTCCTCCTGCTCCCATGATGGAGGTCCAGGAGGATGCTCCTCTTGCTCTGGTAACACCAAAGGAAGACCATCTCAGTTCAATGGTACCCCCTCCAAGTAGTTTGATCACTTCCTTTGATTGGAATCAATTTGCGGGATACCACCTTCCTTCTTATGTGCCTTTTGAGATCACGGTATAGACCTTTGATGTGGTTGTACCCAGCACCATTATAGATGAAGGCACATATGTTAGTATTCTGACTTCAACTACTTGGCAAGCTTTTGGTTCTCCACCGCTTGTGCCTGTTATGCAGAACCTGTTGGCTTTAATAGTGGAACCAGTCAACCGTTAGGGATCCTTCCGAAGTTGCCTATTACTTTGGGAGGAAAAACTCTCCATCTCGACGTGATGGTGGTTCAAGGTTCCTTGGATTTTAATTTACTCTTGGGCCATGACTATGCTTATGCCATGGGGGTGGTTGTCTCTTCCCATTTTTGTGTGATCTGTTTTCTACACAAAGGTCGGATCGTGACCATTGATCAACTTTCATTCTTTGGTCTTGACGTGACATTTGGTCCACCATCTTCCCTTCCAAGTATTTATCTGCCAGTTGTCTATTCCCCACCACAAGTTAATTATGTAGCTACCTGTCCAATGCCCGCATTTAGTGATAGTGCCATTGTGCATCGTGTGTTGGGGGCATTGGGTCATGATTTCCAAGATGTTGTTCTCCCATCAAACATGAACCTCTTGGAATCCATGACTTCTTATTCGACGTGATGAGTTGTCTTTGGAGCATAGTTCGTTGTCTTGTGTCAAGCTCCTTAAAAAATGAAACAAGGTCGTCGGAGCATAGTTCTTTTTCTTGTGTCAAGCTCCTTAAAAAATGAAACATACTCTTATGAGGATTATTATTTTACTATGTCAACCTCGTTAAAAAATGAATTAGCTCACGAGGATAGTTATTTTAATGTGTCAACCTTGTTAAAACATTGAAACACGTTCCCATTCAATTCGAGTCTTTGATTAGATCTCGTAAAATCCCAGTCGAGTCTTTCTCTTGGTCTCATAATTGAACCTTCATTCCATCCACCTGTTAGTAACCAGTAGTCTACTCTGGTGAATGCACTGAAACTTTGGGGGCATGTACCTCGAATTGAGTCACCATGCTGGGGGCATGCAAACATTTCAAGCATATTTTATCTTCATTTCAAGCTTATGTAAAAATGAAACCAATTTTCAAGCATAGTTTGTTCCCGTTTCAAGCTTGTGTAAAAATGAAACTGGCTTCAAGCATAGTTTTCCATGATTTCAAGCTTGTGTAAAAATGAAACCTTTGTTATATTACCTCTCATGATTGACATTTTATCAGCCTATTTTTCCAGATGAACCTTGGTTGTCTCATTCCATCGTCACCATCTGCTTGGCCGATCATATGCCTTCACTTGGTTGTTTTACCCATTCTTGAGGAGCCGTTGCGATGAGCAGTCTTGTTAGCCAACCTCTTGACCTTTACTTGTTCTGAGTAGTTATGACATTACTGGAATCAGTAGCTACCATTAATACCACTCATTCCTCCAGGAGGAGTTATCTTTCAGCTCTTTTTTTACTCTCGAAAATTGAAAAGATTGTTGTGACTCTTGTCATTTTGAACTCGTTAAATGGTTGTGAAACGATATCTACCCAGTATATGTTTACCCCTTTTT
>JAXQQM020078248.1:0-14699 GCA_034641835.2 Pinus albicaulis | reverse complement strand
AATGTTGTGTAACCAGCTCCAAAAATAGAAGAAAAGAGATATCAACGCCTTAGAAATAAGCCACTTCGAGGGGCAACCTCCAATACATTACATGAATGAACAATTCTTGGATGATACAAATGACCAAAACCTCCTTCTATATATAGGAGTCCATGGGGCCACAATATAATCCTAGTGGGCCCACAATGTAATCCTAGCCGACCTAACAATAATAATGTAAGGGCACAATAATAACAATATGGGGGTTACAGGGGTACAACAATAACAATAAGTGGGGCTACACTAACATAATAAGGGACTACACTATTAATATAGGGACTTAACATGCCCCTCTCCTTCAAGCAAGTGTTGTCCTCAACGCTTGATTATTTCTTGATGCTTCTGTATAAAATTCTCATCCTCCCATGTGGAATCTTCTACAGGAAAGTTCTTCCACTTGCTGAGATAATCTGAAATTGATTTTACTTGTCGCATTCTTGTTTCTGTGACTCCTTCAGAACTTCTTTCGATGTGATATTGATCTTCCGGTTGTTTCATTTGATTTTGCACCAAAGTTAGGTTATCCTTTGAGAGTTGGAGAACTTGTTGTTGATGCTCATTGTGATATTCTACTACTTTATCATCCATAATAGATTTTATTTGATCCTTCAAACCATCCAAATTAGCCTCCATTTTTGCTTTTAAACCATCTATGTCATCTTCGGTTGCTCTTCATAAGATCGAAATTTGTTGCACTTGGTACTGTAATTTTGATATCTCATATTGCAATTCTTCCTCCTCATGAATCATAGTATAGCTTTATGAGGGCTTAATGGGTATGGAATTATTTTTTTGAGGCATAATAGAACCCATTACTGACAAAAATTCTTCAATATGCCCTTGGAATCAATTCAACTTGATTCTTCAAACAAGACTTATGCAATTCGGAAAAACAATACACACCTTTTACTTGCTTTGAGGAGCTCGATATTGAAATTGAATTATCTCTGTAATTGAAAATATTCAATATCTAAAATTCAGCCCTGTAGTAGCCCTCTAAAGCTTCTTTCAAATGCCACAGGCCTGATCTAATTTTGATTCCCCAAGTCAAAGTTGTGTCCAATCTCTCACAATGACCTAATTCTGGACTGGTTCAGTAGAGCCAACTTGTAGGACTTGCCACGTGTCACTGTTTCGTCCTTTGTCTCTGAAATTAATAGCCAAGAAACTATAGTTCGTGCACTTGTGACCACTTTTTACAAAACTCAAGTCCACTACCCAGAGAGAGAGTTATTGAACTTTTCCCACGATCACCTCTTTGAGATG
Organism: Pinus albicaulis; assembly: GCA_034641835.2. NCBI lineage: Eukaryota > Viridiplantae > Streptophyta > Pinopsida > Pinales > Pinaceae > Pinus > Pinus albicaulis. Next base: position 13,394 of record JAXQQM020078248.1, on the reverse strand, counting down.
AAATTCAGGAGCCTGAAAAAGCACTACCTTCCACAGATCATATCTCCAAAAATATTGCAAACAAAGCTCTGAAATTTTTTGAAGAATTTCCTCAGGATTTCAGCTTCGCACCATATGAATTTCAGATTCTGAACCTTCGTAGAAAAAAATTTATAGTGCAAATTCCACGATGACCTGTTTAGGAGCCTGAAAAACGACTTGACTTCCATAGATCATATCTCCGAAAATATTGCGAACCAAACTCTAAAATTTTTACACAAGCTTCCTCAAGATTTTGGCTTCGCACCCCAAAAATTTCAGCTTTTGAAACTTCGTAGAAAAAAAATTTATAGCGAAAATTCCACGATGACCTATTTTGAGCAGCGAAACCCTAGAATCCAAAGCTCTGATACCAAATGTTGTGTAACCAACTCCAAAAATAGAAGAAAAGAGATATCAGCGCCTTAGAAATGAGCCACTTCGAGGGGGAAACCTCCAATACATTACATAAATGAACAATTCTTGGATGATACAAATGAACAAAACCTCCTTCTATATATAGGAGTCCATGGGGCCACAATGTAATCCTAGTGGGCCACAATGTAATCCTAGCCGACCTAACAATAATAATTTAGGAGCACAATAATAACAAAATGGGGGTTACAAGGGTACAATAATAACAATAAGGGGGCTACACTAACATAATAAGGGGCTACACTATTAATATAGGGACTTAACAAAAAGGGGTAGTAGTAAGAGGTGTCATAATTGCAAGGGGAGTACTTGTGTTTCCATCAATGCCAAAGGGGGAGATTTTTTATCAGTGGTTGTCATTAATGTCAACCCAAGCAGCACCAGGGGCCACCCTGATATTTCATGAGAATTTTGACTTGAAAAATTACTCTATTCTGAGTCAAGGATCTTTTGGACAGATTTTGTGTCGAGATTTTTGCGTTGATATATGGCACGCCATGTAATTCTTCATGGTTTGAGAGATATTCATGTTTGAATTCAGTAACCCTAATTAGTGGGCTAAAACCCCATGGGTTTATTGTTTCGGGGAAAAACACCCTAGAGGTTTGTTGGGTCAAAACCTCCACAGATCAGGGCATGCTATTCAGAAGGACTCACATACAACCACACTTAAATGCTAAAAACTAGATAACAACGATAGTAGAACTCACTCGTAGTCCTACGTTCGATGTAGATCCAACGGGGTCCAAACCCCCAACAACCCTTCTTCCTCCTTAACCTGGAAAACAAGAAAGAACATGCACGGAAACCTAGTTGTACATCATATATTGCCCCTAAATGTTAGTGTAATCCATGTGAAACATTATATAAACCATAATAAATGCTTAATAATCAATATTTTCACATATGCAAGTAAACATTAACACATAAGTTCAGGAACAAGATGGTTCTTCATTATTACGAACAGATGTACAGAAATAAAAAGTGGAGAGATCACCTGAATCCTTCCACGATCTTCGAACAGACCGTCGTCCAGATCCGTCCTGCCCTTGCCTCGCTAAGATACTTTCAAGACTTGTGCACTCAAGATGGCATATAAATGGATGAAAATCTCCAGGAAACAAGGGTTTCCTGTAACAATCTGGGAAAGTGCAAGAGGCATGGGAAATCAGACTTGAATTAGGGATTCCAATAGAGTATAATATCTATAAAATTTCTCTCTCCCTTAGGTCATACACATGAGGGGCTTTTATACTCCCTCAAAGTAGTTTCAATCAGTTGGAAACAGTTGGCCACATGCTGGGGTGGTTGAACTACTGGAGTAACCATCAACCCAGCCTGAAAATAGGGAATTTTTATATATATTTTAATGATTTTAATGGCATACGCGGAAAAGTACATGTGGACTCGTGTATACACGCGGAAACGTCTAGGCATACCCGCGTATGGGATTTTTAACACTGTTTTTTATGAATTTTGTTCAAGTCTGTGGGAATGGGTGCCCAAGGCCATAAAGACAATCATGAATCACATGAGGGTGAAAAATGATGCTATAACAGATGCCCCCTAATATATGAGGTCAGAAGGGGTACATGATGGCCGAAATGTATTATGCACATAGAAAGATCTTTGCAAGGACAAGAGAGGACTTCACCAGATTTCAGCCTGCCAAAAACCAATGAAAGAAAATAGAAATTCAACTCATGCTGAGGCGGGCATACCCATGCTCAGTCAAAAATACATCATATCGAAAGTACAGAATGGATCCAAAATGTATACAAGTATAGCTAAACTGAAAGTACACAATGAATCATCTGAGCATGGCCCGAAAGTACAAGTCAGAATCAAAGTCAAAGTATCACATATAGAAAGTTGATCAATGATGCTGAAATTAGATGTCTGATCATATAAGTAACTGAATCTCCAAGTACCAAATCATAAAAGGTGGAATAAATGGTACAATCACGCAACTCGGGAGCCAACATATAGGATGCTTCTGTACTGAACTACAACATATAAGGGTGAACGGCATCACTGGCAGAAACTGGATGGACTGTCAAAACTGAACCGAGAAATGCTGATGCAACCCGAGGTCTTCACCGATCATGACGGCACAATTCTACACAATGGGAATAAATGAGCTGAATTCGACTATGTGAGAAATCGTTGGATTACCGGTCAATAATGTATACCGTTAACCAACACGAGACAACCCACCAATAATGAAAATGAGTGTCAAGGTGCCCCAGTACAATCTAACAAGTGTGAATAAATGAGTTGAAGTCGAACACTTGAAAGAATCTACCAATCAGGAGGCAATGATGAATCCCCACTATCGATAGCGAAGATTCTGCCACTGATGGCTGCAAACCCTAAGGTACTGACAAAAAATACTCTAGACCTTATTCCTAGAGCAATGAGTCGGAGTCGATGGGAAACGATCTGCTGGAAGGAAGGCATTAAGGCATCCCACATCAGTCTATCGCGAGTGTAACCCACAGGCCAAGATTTGGAAGGAATCGGACGAAGTAGAGTGACAGAACCAAACCAAAGTACGTTTCTGACATGCAAAAGATGAAGCTAGCGCACAGAAGAAACCCTCTGAACCAACCAATAATGAAATCTGACACAGAGGCGAGATATCCACCCATAGGGTCAAATGGAAATCAAGGTACTGCACAAATCCCAAGTGTGATAATGTATGCTGACGTCAAACACAGGGGAAACCACTCAGTCAAAGACCCATAATGATGATCAAATGTTGAGCACAAGGTCACCTATCAATGATGGAAATAGGGCCAGGGTGCGGCTCTAGGTTTGCTCTCAAAGCAATGTGTTGTAGTCGATAAGAGACAAACCCGCCAGCAAGAAGTCAATGGGGACCTTCTCAAACCAGCACAAGCAGAAGACCAAAACATCTGATGTGATAGAACAAGATACTGACAAGACTGGGAAGGCCGACTGAATAATGAGTCAACAGACACCGTAGAATGGACGACTCTGGTTAGACTTCCCTTGAACAAAAGCATGACTCGTGATGACCATGGCAGTAAAAATTGACACTGTATAAGTCTATGATGCAGGAGGCAAAACAAACTCTCCATATGATTGGAAGAAATAACCAACCGGGGGAGGACTGACAAGTGAAATAAGGCAAAGGCTGAACCTAGGTCAAAACTAAAACCATCCCAAATGAAGGAAATATATAAGTGTATGTGCTTTTTTCAAGGGCAACAAACTGATACTGTACTGCCATCAAATTACGAAGTTACATCTCATTCCCGCTCTTTTTGTTATATTTGATTTTTTTGTCTTTTTCATATAATAAGCCTGAAAAAGAATAAAAGAATGCTATGGTACAATGGATAGAATGAGTATCAAGAAACAGATGCACTAGTTCCTGGGATTGGAACGATCCTATGCTCAATGCAAGGTGGCGGAAACTGGTAAGCGATACTCAGAGGAATGTTCCATCCATGGGTAAAAAGGGTGTCAAGTCGCGATAGCTAAGTGCATGCAATGGTTAACTTGTACAGATAGTCAAGGTCAAAAGTTGGCTTAAACATCGATTCCAAATGAAGTCGGCTAAAGGCTAGGATAAACAAGTAGCCAATATGCAATGCGGTAATACAACTCAACAACACCAGGGAGCCTCTAGGGTAATAGCCAGAAAAATGATAGTGAGGAAGAAGAAGAATGAAGCTTCAACACATAAGTCATGGCAGGACTAAAGAGGACTCCCGAGCCTACATAAAACACAGCATGGGAAACAAGTGATAGCGAGGAACTAACTAGGAAGTGCATGTAAAGGAAGGCTCTACCACCAAGTCATGATTAAATAATCGGTGAGTGAAATGGGTGTAATACTCATGACCTGATGGGATCGACCCTATGGAAATTGATCAGAATGGAGGCTAGTATGCAAAATGCAACGGAAAGTGGATTCCCTAACCTATATGCTAGTGAAGATCATATACCTTCCATGACGGGTCAGCAGTCATGGATCAAAAACCGGAAAAAGTCTCAAATTCGTCAAAATGTACCTGAAAATATACCAATCTGGGCACTTCCAAGCATCCAGGTTATGCAGCTTAAGATAGATTTAAAAAATAAGCATAACAATTTTTTGCAAAAATTTTCAACTTTTTGGGCATAAATAGACAAGTTACCTCATATTTGGTTCATTGTTACCTTGTTGATTTGGGAAAAAGTGCTCTGAAGAAAAAGCCTCTTTCGTCAAAACAGGAGCAACCGACTGTCAAACTTCACCGAATTTGTCAGGTAAGCTCTTAATTCATCCTTGCTATTCATTTTGTCCGTTCATAAGTTAAAAATTAGGAATTTTCATCATAGAATCATTTGCTAAAAATCACGGGTTTGCGCATACGCGTGTTTATAATGACCAAGTCGCGTATATACGCGACTGTGCACAAAGAAAGTCACGTATGCGCAACCCAAAATGAAAAAATGCGTAGCTAATGAACGAATTATTGAAATTTTGCAGGATGACTATATCTTGGAGAGAGCGTGAACACAGTGCCATTGACAATGAAGTCATGCAGGACCAAGTATCACTAAATATTCTCCGAAATTGTGGATTACTCAAGTTTTTCAAAATGCCAAATATGAAGAGTAATCTCTGGTTGCTCAAAATTCTTGTGAACTATTGGGAACCGAAAGAAGACTGCTTCATAATAGATCAGATGCCCATACGCATCGAAGTGGAAGATATCTATTTTATTACTGGACTCTCCCGGAGGGGGGAGCCAGTAGACTTGCACAGTAAGCCTTTGGGAGGGCTAACCGTGGAAGATTACGTCCACGTCTACTACGTAGAGGGTTCCAAGAAAGTTGGAACTCAAATTGCAATCAAAGATTTAAGAGACTTGCACATGAAAATCCTCCTTTTTACCATTGGCAAGGTAGCGGGATCTACTTCCCTACACTAGGCATCCAGGACTCAAATGAGTATAGCAGTGGAATGCTTAACTCATTTATATGATTGGTGCATAGCCCTACTGATGAACATGAAGCAACAATTGACTTCTATCTGAAAGGCAAAGACAAAACATTTTGGATATGGTACAATCTTGATGACATTGTTCTTCGAGAAGATTCCTGGGCTTAGACCCAAAGTGATCTCTTCTATCAGCAGCCCGAGAGATCCAAGAATTGCCCGATGGGCTGACTTAATGAAGAGATTGGGGGGAAGTGAAGTTCTCCAGACCACTTGGGATGATGAGTTCTTCCTATTGTGGGGAGAACAAATCATCACTGTGGAAGACTATCCCTATGCTGGGATGGATTTCCGAGGCGATCCAGACCTTGTCCTTCCACCAAGCGCGGCATGGGGCACAGTCGGTAAGTTTGCAATTTTTTTGGATTTTTTCAATATGTATGAAAAAATGTGAAAAACAAACATGTTTTTGATTGGATTCAAAATGACTTACAATTTTATAATGATCATGACACAGATATTGGACCAGTCCATCCTATTGGTTACCCACGACATAAGTGTCGCAGAGGTGAGGCGGATACAGTAGATCCAGATAGGACCCTCCAGGCTGTACAGAGGAACTTGGAGGGGTTAACCTGCCAAGTACCTATGGCTGCAGTGGAAGATCTGCCTGAAGCCATCCAGAGACAGGTGGTAGGAGTACCCCGTGACTGGGTATGGTTATTCCGCCGAGTTGCCACCGCGATCGTGTTCTATAGGAACACAACTTCTGAGCAGGGACCACAGGAATAGATAGATATAATGTATCAGATGACTGTATATTTTTTGAGACTAAACATGATCGGGCATAAGCCCTATTTTTGAATGACTTATGGATCCAAATTTTTTATAGTTTTTTGAACACTCTGATGATATATATACAGCGATGTTTGATGTGATGTGACAAATGTATAAAAATGTATGATGTTTTTGATGATTAAATTTTATTGTATGGAATGATTAATATGCCAATCAATGGCTTGATTAGCTAATGAGTCTGCCATCCAATTTTCAGCTCGAGGAATATGAATGAAAGTTAAAAATTGAAATGATCTTTGTAACAAACGTACCCTCAAGAACAAGCGGAGTAAAAATGGATCTTGAACCCGATAAGTATTGTTCAACTGCGACACCACCAGCTGGGAGTCCAAGAAAACTACCAACGAATCAACACCCAAAGATATTGCGTCTGAGAGTAGATAAATAACTGAAGTGTACTCTGCTATATTTTTGGAAGTAGGACCAATGCAGACTCCTCTTGATACTAACAGCTGACCGGATGGATGATGAGCACCCAAGCTGCGGAAGCCAAGTTCCGGGTGTGTCTACTAGCACCATCGGCGAAACCAAAATGACTCATGACATCTGACACAACCTGCCAAAGCAGATCAAAAACATCACCATCCCATCAAAGATCGAAAAACAACTAGATATGTACAAAGCAAAACTACTATATACAAAGGCACCATGCCAGGCCGAAGCCTAGGCATAATAATTTTTCAAATAGAGCCCATTTCTGGGCTCTGGCAACTCGTTTCCTTCAAAATCAACCAAGGTATATGCTCCTTTTTTAAGGACTTTTTTAACGATGAAGGGGCCATACCACATAGACTTAAACCTTCCTACCCCCAGGGCATCTTTTTCTTGGGCATAGACCAAAACAAGGTCACCTTCCGAAAAAACCCTAGGCTTGACCGCCTTATCGTACTGAACTTTGACTCAGTTTTTATGCGCTTCATTCATCGTGGTGGCATCCCGACGCTACTCATCGAGATGTTCCAGATGAAGGAGACGTTCTTCAAGACTAGAAGTGTCAGGAAGAAGTTCAACAGCTAACTTAAAAGAATGAATCTCACATTCAATGGGAAATATGGATTCCAACCCAGGAACTAGCTGAAACGAAGTAAAGCCAGTTGCAGTTTTCACTGACGTCCTGTATGCCCAAAGTGCAGGATATAGCATAATATGCCAGTTGGATCTAGCTTTATCGATTTTCCTCTGGAGAATTGTCTTCAAGGATTTATTCACGGCTTCCACTTGCCCATTGGCTTGAGGATAATATGGAGATGAATGCTCCTGCCGAAAACCTAATTTTAGAGCCAACTCAGCCATCATGCTATTCTGAAAATGACTGCCATGATCATTGAAAATCTCTCTAGGAATACCAAAATGAGCAATAACCTGGTTAAAAAGAAAAAGAGTTGCAGTCTCACCATCATTCCCGAAATTAGGCATAGCCTCGACCCACTTCGTAAAGTAGTCTACTGCTACAATAATGTACTTGTGACCTTTAGCCGAAGGCGGGTTACAAGTAGTATAATCAATACCCCACTTTGTAAAGGGACCGACAGTAATTACTGGAAAAATCATAGCTGGATGAGCGCGCATTTTTCGAGTATAAACTTGACACGGATGACACTTTTTGACCGACTCCATACAATCTTTGAAAATCGAAGGCCAAAAGTACCCAGCACGCAAGATCTTTTGGGCTGTAGCAAGCCCAAATAAATGACCACCACAAGCTCCACTGTGGCAATCATTCAGCACAGCCTCAGCTTCTTCGAGAGTTAAGCAGCGTCTCAGGATTGAATCAACCCCTCGACAGTATAAAGCATCACCAATGATCAAGTAATTCTTAGCCAAGTGACGCAACTTACGGCGCTCATCTTTCGAAAAAGTAGAGGGAAACTTCGCAGTCTGGAGATACACAATTACATCCCCATACCAAGGAACCTGTGGAGAGATAAGAAATAAATGTTCATCTGGAAAGGATTCATCATAAACTATCTCATCCCCACAGGGCAACTCGGAGATCAATTCCGTGAAAACCAATGATTTCTTGGACTTGGCAGACATAAATTCAAGATCAAATTCCTGCAAAATCACAATCCATCTATTGTATTTGCCCCCAACCACTTGCCTACTGAGGACAAACTGAAATGGATTGGCTGCTGCCAAAACATAAGTTTTTCGTAGAATAATGTAATGTCGGAGTCGCTGCACAGCATGAACAGCTGCTAAATCTAACTTTTCTATCGGATTATACCGGAGCTCAGGACCTACCAATCCTCGACTAAGATAGTATATAACATGCTCTACAAGAGCATCATCTTCCTGAACCAGAACCATACCAATAGTAGATTCTGCTGCTGCAAGATACAAGAGGAAATCCCTACTATAATCAGGTGGACTCAATAAAGGAGCAGAGGTCAATGATTTTTTCAAAGCATCGAATGAGCGTTGAGCGAAGTCATCCCAGAAAAATGGAACTCCCTTCTTCAACAATCTCATAAATCCCTTGGGAACTTCAACATAATTTACGATAAATCTCTGAAGAAAATTAGCCTTTCCTTGTAGACTTTGAAGTTGACGAATAGAGGATGGGGGAGGCAATCGAAGTATTGCCTCAACCTTGAAGGGATCTACCCTAATCCCTTCCCTGGACACGATGAATCCCAATAACCGACCGGATGTAACCGTGAAAACGTACTTGTTCGGATTCAATCTAATCTTGTAGAAACGACATCGTTCAAATATCTTACGGAGGTGAGCAGGATGATCCATTCTCTTTCGAGAATGAGCAGCTAAATCATCCAAATATGTCACGATAATATGTTTGATGTCGTGGAAGGCGTATGACATGGCCCGCTGAAATGTAGCCCCAGCATTTTTAAGACCAAAAGGCATCTTCTTGTAAGCAAAAATACCCCAGGGACAAATAAAAGTAGTCTTATGCTGATCTTTAGGACGGATAGTAATCTGATTATATCCGGAGAAACCGTCCATGAAGGAGAAAATCTCATTACCGGCACACTCATCGATGATCTGATATATGAATGGTGTGGGGTAATTATCTTTAGGAAATGCTTTATTAAGGTCTCTAAAATCAATGCAAACTCGAATTGTTCCTTGTTTTTTTATCTACGGGAACAGGGTTTGAAACCCATTCAGTCAAAGGAACAAGGAAAATGAATCCCACCTTAAGCAGTTTCTCCACCTCAGCTTTGATAGTTGCTGCCTTCCTAGGATTGACCGGACGAAGTTTTTGCCTCACAGGCTTAGCGTTTTCATAATTCTTGATCTCATGTTGGACAATAGATGGATCTATACCAGGCATTTCCTCATAAGACCAAGCGAATACATCCCTATACTCTTTAAAGAGTTTGGTATAAATCTGAATCTCTTCAGGGGAACATTCAACTCCGATGAAGACATTCTCAATAACATTGGGATCCCTGGAAATGTTCACCAGGATAGTTGGAGAAATCACAGCCATGTTCCCTTCAACATATACCTGTGTTGGTGCTAAAGGGTTCAGGACCAGGAGATTGAGGACTTGGAAAAATTGTTTCAACTTCGCTCAAATCAGGTAAAAAGTAAGACCGATGATGCAAATCATCCCACGGTCTATCTATACTAGTCATAGCTTCCAGGATGGCCTCTTCAGATGGAAGAGTGGTATCAAGGAAATCCTGGGCAGAAGAAGAACTAAGTGTCCAAGTCGGAGCCACATCTCCATCCAACTCTTCAGGAGAAAGAGGAGCTGGAATGGACTTTGCAGAGTCAACAATAGACTGATAAGAAATCTCGGCTGCAAACATAGGAAATGCCATTCCATCCACTTGACCTTCCGCTAATGTGGCGGTAGGGGAATGTAAAGTCCAAGGGTCCGAAAAATAATGAGTTCTAAAGAACTCTCTTCGAAGAGGAGCCTTGGAGGATGAAATTGCATTTATATGAACTGTAGGACGAGGAATATCGAAAGTACCCATCAAAGAAGAATACATTCCCACCCCTAAATTCTCAACAAGCGGCTTGGTATTATCCAATTTTGGAATAGTTGAGTCAGTATATGCATTCGGGTCTACAGGAGAACAGTCCAGTTGGTCCACTGTAACAATCCTCCCTTCGTGAGGGAAACAAATAATCTGAAATAATGAGGATGCAATAGCATCCATCTCATAAATCCAGTTTCTCCCCAACAGAAGGTTGTAGTCCAAGCTTGCATCAACTATCTCAACCTCTATATTTACAGTTTTGCCCCCAACACAGATGGGCAAAGCTGGAACAATACCATGCGGTTTGTGAGAATGACCGTCAAACGCAGTCAGAAGAGTAGCAGATGGAGCAGCTGCGGGAGATCCAATTGTCTTCCAACATGTGAGAGACATCACACACGTGGAATCACCCTCATCAATGACCGTCCGAAAGATATTGCACTTCCGGTACGATGATTTAATATGAAAAGCCATATGATGGGGGAGTCTCTTTTTAACATTAGACATATCAAATGTAATCATAAGAGAATTTTTTGGATCAACAGCCCCAATGGCAGTAAGCAGAGCGCTACGTTGAGAAGGACAAGACTGGAGCACCTCTAAAGCCGACATGGCGGAAGGACTCTGCGCCAGATCTTCCACAATAGAGTAGTTCTGGGCAGCCCTAGCATTTGGATTAATCGTCGTACGCTTAGTAGATTCTTTGGGCATCCGAGGTATAGGCTCAACAGTAGGCCTCGTGATATGAAGCGACTCAGTAGCCTCGGGAGCACCCTTGGCTTTTGAAGACTCTTCTTTGCCATAGTCACGGGATCTCGTAGTGATATCCGCGTGAGCACTCATCATGTATATGTTTGACGGAATTTCCCCTTCCTGGGTGCCCCCAGAGGAAGCCCCAGTACTTTGATTCGCGCCAACAACTAGTTGTTGCCCTTGGGGAAAAGGGTTTATTAACACATCCTGGGAACTAGAAGAACCCTTTTGAGCTAACAAGCACTGTGCATCCTGAATTTTAGGGCAAAGGTGTGTAAGATGGTCTCCAGCACACAGCTTGCATGGAAACTTCACTTTCTTTTTATCCTTTGGACCCTCACCAACATGCTCGTTGGCTTTATTCGCATTACCCTTCCCATTCTTTCCATTTTTCTTATTATTTCGTCCCTTCCTCTTCCCTTCGGATTGTTGATTTCCTTTGGGATCGGAAGTTTGGACGGCATTCACCGACAAATATTGGGAAGGCTATGACTCAGCAGGCACAGCCTAACCAGAAGGAGCAGATTGAATAGACAACTGCTGCAACTGAGTAAGCAGGTTAGCTGCGCCACTATTGATCAACCTAATAAGTCCATCACCATGAGGACCAGGCTTAGTTTTAGATAAATCTAATTTGGAGCGAGGAGCATTGGGAAAATATTTATGAAGGACCCCAGACTAAGAATATATCAATTCAAGCTGCTGGGCCCTAAAAATAGCCTGTTCCTCATAAAATACCCCAAATAGGGATACATCTTTAGAAATATCTGACTGTAGAGATTTCAAAAAACATTCCAGAAGGAATTCTCCTGGAATATGAGCTTTAATAAGCCTCTTCCTTCTCTGCCATTCCTGAATATGGTCAGAAATGTGGGTTGCGTCGTCCTGTTTAAAATTAGCTAGGAGTTCAGTCCCGGCGTCATAACGGACAGGAAACTAGAAATGATCTAGAAATGTAACAGCCAGATCTCCAAATGTAGCAAAACTGCCCCCATTTAACTCAATATACCACTTGGCAGCGTTTCCAGTTAAGGTGCGTTGAAACAATCTCAACCTAATCGAATCATCGATCAGGGAGTTAGACGAACACCATTAATGGAAAGTGGTGATGTGGTCAACCGGATCCTCTCCATTCTTGCCTTCAAACTTTGGAATGTTTGAAGGTAGTTTGGTCGGGACCAGAGGCCACCCCGGACTATATCGAATTGGATCATTCGTCAATTTCGACAAATCTGGCAAGTTTAAAGTTGCCATAAAAGGTAAGCGAGGAGGAGCCTGAGGATTCCATCCTTGATGGGATGGATTCTCAACATTCTGAAAAGAATACCCTGGATTTGATGAGGCACCAGGTTGCCAGAAAGGACTCGTAGAAAAAGGAGAAGAACCTCCTCCCAATGCAGAGTTACCAAAGACCAGACCAGTTCCCCCACCTGAGGTATTGAATGAAGAGGAAAGCCCCTGATAGGGGTTCCATGCATTAGAAAGAGGGGAAAAATTCTGATAAGCACTCGACAAAGGGAGAGAAGCATTCCCTTGGTGACCAGCGTAAAACTGATTCCCTGCCCCCGCTGTAGTGAATACAGGGTTCCAACCTGTAAAAGTAGTTGAATTCTGACCACCAGACCAAGGGTTGAAACTCTGAGTCTGAGAAGTGAACGGAAAGGACCCTAAAGAAGGATTCGAACTAGGAATATGTCCAGTTCCGAAGGGGAACCCTTGAAAAGAAGCTGATCCACTAGTCATGGAAGACATGGGTGTAGATGCAGCTGCAGCAGCGGAAAAGGAAAAAGGAGGAATCCCACTAGTGGGCATTCCAAAACAAAAGGGACCAGATTGAGAAGCATGTGCTTGGGTGAAACCAGAGCCAAACACAGCAGTACTAGAAGCAATCGAAGATATAGCAATAGTGCCTCCTCCTTCAACAGAAGTAGGAGTCTGAATGCCTATAGCACTCACAGCAGAAGCCGCGTTCCCAGTCGTGGCCATCGAAAGGTATGAATAATATGGAGGATCTTCTGGTCTTGCAAACTCAGGTCTGATATACTGAATAATGAACGGATAATCAGGAGGAAGAGGAGATGGAAGTGACTCAGAGGGTTGAGGTACTTCCTCTACTTGAACTTCTTCTTCCTGCGGAAATAAAACTCTCTAGGTGAGCGGAGCGCTCCTCTCGGAACCAACACCAGAGCCAATTACAAAACCTTCAATCCCTTGTGGAGGATCTCTCTCCACTGCGTCAGATACCACAGGGTGATACTCACCTGCTAAATTACTCCTACGCCTTCTTGAAGAAGTCTCTGGACTCCCAGGAGATAACCAGCGGAGTCGCCAGTTATGTTTCGGGGAAAAACACCCTAGAGATTTGTTGGGTCAAAACCTCCACGGATTAGTTGGAAACCACAAACAACCACACT
>JAXQQM020075785.1:0-13916 GCA_034641835.2 Pinus albicaulis | reverse complement strand
TATTAGCCCCCTATGAATTTTTTGCCAAGCAAATAGGGGCTAATTTGTCTTGTGGAGCCTTCAAGGAATGCATCTCCCCTGAAGACACATCATCCTTGAAGTCTTCTACATACCTTTTACCTTTAATGAAATATCCTCTGCTAAATCCCGGTGTAAAGCCCCTCTGTTTGTGAAAAATGTCCCAAAGGCCTTATTTCGCCCCTTGTATCCCTGCAGAATTTCGCCACTTGATCCTTTTTCCCTCTTTTCCAAATCCCCTTGGTTCCCCTTAATATCCCCAATCAACCTCCTAATTTTTCCCAAAATCCCCATGAGATCCCTTCCTTGCCTTTTATTTTCCCAAATTTCCCCTTAGCCCTTCTATCGTTACCCCCCTTAGGCCTTGGAATGCACTGAAAAGGTTAAAAAACCCACTTTTCCGACTATATGATAGGCCTAAGCCCCTTTCCCGCAAGCCCCACTGACCTTTTTCCCCATGTAACCTGGCACTGGGACCAAGCGCTTAAGTCCCAAGCGCTAATCGCAATCGGAAGATCGGCGGAAGTCCAAATTCCTTTGTAATCTCCAAAAGTTCCGATGCGATTGGTTTATAATGTTAAGTCCCACGGCTTGTTTTTTTAACCGTTGATCCACCATGTAAATCGGACGGCTCGCGCACTCCCCGCCCAATCGCAATCACAACACTTATGTCGTAGCCTCTGATCGGTTCATCACATATTTTTCCGATGCGATTGATCGCTCCGATCCCCGATCAATCGCAAGCCTTTCCCTCCGATCCCCGATCAATCGCAAGCCTTTCCCTCCGATCCCCGATTCCTCCGTCTCCCGATTCAATCTCGTTTGTCCATCCAACCCACGATCCGACGGTCATCGCTTTCCCCGCCCAATCGCAATTGGAACATTCTTAATGTGTCACACCTTGTTTCCTCTGATTACGATTGCTCCGATTAGATCTTAGCCGTCCATCTCCCCACTGATCCGACGGCCATCGCACTTCCCCTGTCGCAATCGCAATCGGAAAATTATATAGTGTGTTCCCCTTGCTCCGAGTTGATCCTGACCGTCCATTGGATCTAAGATCTAGCGGTCAAGATTTGATCGCCCTCCGCCTCCGGCTGGGTCCCACCTCACCGCATTTCATTGCATTTCCTTCGCATTTCTTTGTATTTTGTTCAAAGTCCAAAGTTTAAGACTTTACACTAAAGTCTTATTTTTCATAGTTGTTCCACCCACTTTCATATATTGTTCCGCTGCTTGATCTCCACCGTCGATCTTTGTCCCCGGACCACGATCTAGCGGTCTACGCTAAATTCTACCGCCAAACCCTATTGTTAATTGTTTTCACCATTCAAATGCATTTTCACCACTGTGTTGACCAAAATCCACCATTCTGCCACCATCGCGCTATCACTCCGCCTGTCCTCCGTAACCATCCACCTCCTCTGTGCATGTTTTTCTTCACACAGTTGTGGGTTTTGCGGAGTTTATGAGGCAAAACACCGTCATGTTTGCACAGTATTGATACAGCGGCAAGTTTTCGTTGACAGAGGTCTAAATGAAGTGGCAGAGAGTCCCAGGCATGAAAAAGAAGATCTATAAGCCTCAAACCAAGTTTTTCAAGGCAAGCTACCAAGGTCAAAGACGCCATAGACCACCAGAGGATACGGATATGCAGAAGTTAATATACAGCAAGTTTCTCTACATCAGCAGAATGTTTTCCCTGGAAAGGACGAGTTGCCCATACTGCTTTTATTCCATGTCGTGCTCCAGAGAAGATTTCCGCCTTGAAGTACAGTCCCGAGATATCAAAACACTTACTTCACAAGTATGGCAGACCATTCCTTCATTTATTTACCTTTCTGTTCGCACGCCGGAGTACAGCAAACCAAAATGCACCAGAGACATACCTGGATTAAATGGAGAAGATCATTTTTCGCCCAGAGAGTGCCAGGAATAAATGCACAAGATTTAAACAGAATGGGCCTCGGCCCTATTCCTTTTCTGAGTATTAATACTGCATTTAATTTTTCACCTACCTCCTCTGCTCTCTTCAGCTATAAAACTCGTGAGAACATATTGTAAAGGTTGTTGATGAGATATCAGAGAATTGCAAGCTGCTTCTCTTAAGACAAGTTCTCTGTGTAAATTATAAGATAGCCCGAGAAAGGCTCATCAGGCTGAATATCAAGTTGTAAGCTATGTTTTACTTGACTGGTGTTGTTCTTAATATGACAAGCACATTTCTTTGGATCCTGATCTAAATCTGCGGTGATGTTTTTCTATCTTTGTGTTATTTCATTTCATTTCATTCCAATTCTTCTGGCTTGCATCAGAAATCTGGTATAGGATTCACCCTTGTTAGGTGCCCTATGCTTCTGCTCTCCATGCCTCTTATGTTTTCTGCTGTATGTGCTATCTAAGAATTAGTTTCGATTAATTTAACCAGTGTAGTGGATGTTGTTGCCTGCTCTCTGATGTATGAATTAATGAATCTATTTCCTATATGTTCTTGAGAGGATTTAATTGGATGAATTGGGAACACTGGGAGGACTGAACTTAGTCTCTACCTCACTAGGATATTTTTCACTCTAGTTACATTTCTAAGATCCCTTAAGTTACCTTTGAGAGTGGCCTTTGAGTATGTCCAAGCAGGTCTGGAGTTAAATGACCTCTAACCTGATCTATAGACGGAAAGTGGTGTCCTCTCCTTCTTCTCACTTCCTCTCCTTAATGTTCCATCTCACCCTCATCTTTTAGGATCTAAGGCTTTAGATGACTAGCCCAAATGAAAGCTTGCATGTTGATAGCAAGTAAACCCTTTCCTGACTCCATTGCCTAATGGTCTTGACATTTTCCTGATTTATCTCTCTTTTTCCTAACTCACTCTTTTCTCAGCCTTGCCTTACATTGGACCCTTATTTCCTGATTCCCATCAACCAAACTCATAACCAAACAAACGAACACCATGCATATAACTAGCCTAACATCTTGAACTTTTGAGCTTCAAAGACATATACCTTTGACTCCCATAGAGAGATCCCCCTCTGGACCTAGGAGGGCTAGATCCTAAGGTCTGAAAGTGGTTCTGATGTTGTCTCATCTTTTGGTCTTACCAACCTGGCCAAAACATGGGAACCCCAACATAATGGCGACTCCGCTGGGGACTTTTTGAGTATTTCACATCCTACTACATCACAAAGCCTCAGAAAACCTAGAATCTCTAGTCAGGTTGGTAGTAAACACTTACACTTACATTCCGCTTACCTCTTGTGTGTTTTACCCCATACTCTTAGATAGAGCCTGGAAAGGGCCAGGTAGCCTCCAGATC
The DNA here is from genome assembly GCA_034641835.2 of Pinus albicaulis. Taxonomy (NCBI): domain Eukaryota; kingdom Viridiplantae; phylum Streptophyta; class Pinopsida; order Pinales; family Pinaceae; genus Pinus; species Pinus albicaulis. Next base: position 10,588 of record JAXQQM020075785.1, on the reverse strand, counting down.
TCACACTCTTCCGGAGGCGACATATCTAGTAAATGCCCTCCCAGTCAATCTTTGGTTAGATTTTGCTGTGTTTTCAGGATATCCTTGAAAAGGGATATTTCACAAGCACTGTGGTGGACAGTGTACCCCCTAGAAACATCCTAAAATTTCCACCTGGCGACTCCATAATTCCTAAATGATTTAAAGACTCCACTGGTGATCAGTAGGCCTGCTGATTATCTTGGTTTCACATAAGACTCCACTAGGAGACCAGCCTCCAAAACAACATCGCCCACAATAGAAGTAACAGGTAGAGTTAAGCTGCTTGGTTAGAAAACAACATTCTGGCTTTCAGAACCATCCACACAAGAGCTTATCCCAACCCAAACCCTCCTAAAATAGTTGATAACCCTGAGAGCATCCTCAAGAGATCTCCTGCACCTGAAAGATCAGTTATTCCCAGTCACATTTATAGAGCTAAATCTACACCTGAATACCTTACAGCTCTATTACACTTTTGTCCTAACCTAGACCTACCAAACAGACTACCAAGAACTAGGTCATTCAGTGCCCTAGACCAGTCAGACCTTGAGCTTCCTGGTTCACCACCTCAGAGTGGTAAACACCCTGGGAATAGACAGCACCCTCCATCTACACCACCTGATATTCACTTCATTCGAAACTTGGGGCTCAGTCATCCTAGATCTTCTCACCAGTCCTCTGCTGGTCCTAGCATCCCTGTCATCCATATACCAGTTGCTCAAGCCAACCCTTTACCTCATCAAAACATCATCATGGTAGCCTGGTATGCACCTCTAGTTTTACCTTGGCCTCTAGTACCCTTACCCAATGATTATCAATCAAAGATTCCACACTTCACTGCAAAAGAGTCCATCACAGCTCAGCAACATGTGGATAAGATGGAAGATTATTTTGACTAAATGGAAATTTATGATGATACAGTCAAAATGAGAATATTCGCCCAGAGTTTGGGGGGTGATGTAAAGAAATGGTTTAAAATCCTACCTCCTGGTAGCATCCAAGATCTTCCTGCTTTATATCAGACTTTCATAAACAAATGGGAAGTTAGGGCAAATCCTTGCCAACTCCTAGCAGAGTACATGAGCCTTAAAAGAAATTTAGGAGAAAGTGTCCATGATTATTCCACAAGATTTAACAGCATTTACAATGTCCTCCCCCCTCATATGAAACCTCCTCAAGGTATGGCCCTAGCAAAATATCCTGAAGGCTTTGATGCTGATATGGCCTATGAGCTGAGGGATAACGAGTACACCACACTAGAAGACATGCAGAAGGGAGCCATAACTATAGAGGCAAACTTGATTGAGAAAAGGGAAAGATTGAGAGATGAAAAGAGGGTAACACACAGAGATGACAATGTAGCCTCCACATCTGATCCAAACTATGACAGATTGTCTAAAAATGTGGATAGGCTGCAGCAAATGATGGAAAAGATGGTTGTCTCAACAAGTAGCCAAAACAGAAATCATAACCAGAATCAGAACTTTAGAAGAAACATTAACACTCCCAACAGACAAAAGGAATCAGACCAGCAAGTTATTCCCCCTTTCCAAAAATTTCTTGATGAAGATGAGGGAAGCATAGAGGAGTCTGAAGGGAATGAAATAAACATGTTTGAAACAAAAAATTCAATTCATAACTTTGATTCAGAGGAATATCAGCCCTCACCTTCATACTGGGAGGAGGAATGGTTAGAATCTAAAGATTACAGACTTGGATTTGAAGATGCTATCATGCAGGTCAGGGAACAATATGAACTTAGGAGCAAAAAGAGCCAAGACAATTCCAAAGCTAAGACCCCTAAGATTACCATCAAGAAAAGACCTGAGAAAACTTCTAAAGTAACTGCTGAGGGCAACAAGACAGTAGCTAAAAGTTTTGGGAAAAACAAAGCTAAGGACAACCAAAACACTGAGAAACAAAATCAGCCAACCAACAGCGCTAGCACCCTAGTTAGTGCTCCTGAAAAAAATGTTCCTACCCATGTACATAGTGCGAATCAGCCTACTGATTCTGCCACTAAGGTGGTGATTAATAGAACAGAGTTGAACATTCCAAAGGGTCAATCCACTTTCAATTTGGAAAGTGAGATTGCAAAAATTAAAATCTCTGTTCCACTTTCTAAGCTGGCCACTCAAGATGTATATAAAGGCCAAATTTTGAAAGCCTTGAATTTAGGGGAAAAAAATGATACTGTAAATCTGAATGACGACCAACCTGCCCTCCTGTTTGGTCCAAATATTGAGGGAAAGTTTCAGGAAGGGGTAGTTCCACCTTTTTATATCAGTCTTAACATTCATGACAAGATTCTGCATAATGCCATGCATGATTCTGGAGCATCGCACAATCTAATGCCTAAGGTAGTGATGGAAAAGTTAGGCCTAGAGATAACACGACCTTACAAGATCTATATTCATTCGACTCTAGCAGAGTAAAATGCCTGGGCCTGATCAAAGACTTGTGTGTGAACCTCACTCAGATTCCTGCTAAATGTATGGTCATGGATGTGGTGATTGCAGATGTACCACCCAAGTATGGCATGTTATTATCCAGATGATGGGGAGCCAAGCTGCAGGGCACAATGCAGATGGATGGCTCATATGCCACTATCCCTATATTTGGCCAACTTAGAAGACTGTACAGGGAAGCCCAAATGAAGTTCCTAGTCAGTAGCCCCGAGAAACCTTAAAATTCACTATTATACTCTGTACACACAGACCTGGATTCTTTCATCCTTTACAATGACCAATCCTTAGGAGAAATAGCATCAGAAAATAGGGATACTAACAATGACACAGAGCCAATGGACCTTAACGTAATGGCTACCCTAGACTCTGAAGAAAACAATGTAGAAAACCATGGGCAGAACGCTGAAAATGAAACTCTTAGCGAACCTGAAACAGAGACAGAACGAAATCATCTAATTAGTCGCCCTCCCCAAACTGATACACCACGTGAAGAACAAAACAACCCCTCTCCTAGTGCAGGATCCTCAATACCACATAATGGCGAACCCCTGTGGGAAATGAATTTCAATGGGTCTTGTACTAGGAAAACTGCTGGAGCATGGGTATCGGTACGTAACGCAGAGAGTGACTATGCAGAGAGCCACGCTGTCAATCTGCATTTAAAATGTACCAATAATATTGCAGAATATGAGGCCCTCATCCTTGGTTTAAATGTGTTAAAGAAATTAGGGGCCCGTAGGATAACTGTGCAGGGAGACTCAGAGTTGGTTATAAAACAGGTAAATGGTGAATACGCAGCGAAACATCCCAGGTTAAGAGCATACAGGAATGACACTCTAGATTTGTTGAAAACGTTTGTTGAATACCAATTAGTGTTCATCCCTAGGGGTCAGAACGTAATTGCAAATGGATTAGCTTGTCTAGCTAGTTCATACCCTAGGAATCCAACTAACCAGCAGATCATCATTCAGACCAAATTCAGACCTGAAGTGTCAGACAACGAAAAATATTGGCAGGTCCTTGAAGGTGACAAACAGATTGAGGATTTCCTGATAGGCAGAAATGAGTTTGAATTTTCTGATTCGGACTCTAAATCTGAGGGCAGCTGCCTAAGTGAAGAATCCTCTGACGATGAGGCCCCACCCTGTAACATAGAAATAAACACTCTGACTGAAGAAACTGGAAATTCAACCATAGAATGTAAAAACACAGATAGTGAAGAGATAGAGGTGTTTCAGGCCAAAGATAATAATATACCCAGAGGCCTGGCACCCTTAGAAGACCTTTTTGACTTTGATGATGTAGCAAAAAAGCTTACTATAGAACATGCAGACTCTGATGTGGAAGAATGCAACATAGGCGCTGAAGATAAACCCAAAATGATTAAACTGGCTAAGTCTTTACCTGCAGACATGAAGAAAAAATATATTGACCTGTTCAGGGAATTCATTGATGTGTTCGCTTGGAGTTATGAAGACTTGAAGGCTTATGACACAAACATTATATAGCACAAAATCCCTTTAAAGGAAAATCAGAAGCCCTTCCGACAAAAACTCCATAGAATCAACCCAAAACAATTGCCTGTGGTTGAGAAAGAGATTAAAAGGATGTATGATGCAGGCATTATAGTTCCTGTGAGGTTCTCTGATTGGGTATCAAACCTAGTGGCTGTGAGAAAGAAAACAGGGGAGATCAGATTATGCATAGACTTCAGAAATCTTAATAGAGCCTCACTCAAAGATAATTACCCTTTGCCAAGAATGGAACACATCCTCTAGAAAGTGGTAGGCTCCAGAAGAATCTCCCTGTTAGATGGCTTTTCAGGCTATAACCAAGTGTTAGTACTCCTAGAAGATCAACTCAAAAAAACCTTTACCACTCCATGGGGCACCTTTATGTATGTAAATATGTCTTTTGGATTGATGAACACTAGAGCAACCTTCCAAAGAGCAATGGATATAGCTTTTTCAGATGAAATAGGACACTTCATTTTTATTTACCTAGATGACATAACAATCTATTACAAGACTGATGAAGAACACCTAGAACATCTGAGAAAAGTATTTGAAAAATGTAGAAGGTTTGGTCTGTCATTGAATCCCAAAAAGACTATCTTTGGGCTGCAGGAAGGTAAACTTCTAGGCCATATCATTTCTGAAAAGGGGATCAGGATAGACCCACAAAGAGTTGAGGGAATACTACAAAACACACACCTGAGAAACATCAAAGAACTACAGTCCTTCATTGGGAAAATAAATTTCCTTAGGAGATTCATCCCCAACCTAGCTGAACATCTTAGAAATATGAATAACATGCTAAAGAAAGGTGAAGGAGTTAAATGGACTGTTGGAGCTAAATAATCTTTTGAATCAGTAAAACTTTCACTCACCCAAGCTCCTGTCCTGATCAGCCCAGATTTCTCAAAATATTTTCTGATCTTTTCATTTGCCTCCCAGCATACAGTAGCTGCAGTCCTGCTGCAAAAAAACACAGAGGGAATGGAACAACCCATCTCTTTCTTCAGCAAAGCACTAAGGGATGCACCCTTGAAATACAACATAATGTAAAAACAGGCCTACACTCTGGTTAAGGACTTAAAATAATTTAGGGTGTACATTTTTCATTCCCACATCATAGCCTACGTGCCCAGCATAGTGGTCAAAGATATCTTGTCCCAAGACCCAGATGGAAAAAGGGGCAAATGGATTGCTACAATTATGGAATATGACCTTGAGATAAGAACCACCAAACTGATCAAAGGTCAGGGCCTAGCTAAGTTGATGGCTGAATCAAATCTGCAAGCCCTTGATATTAACATGATAGCTACCTTGGATGGGTAGGAAGGATTGCATGTTTCCACTGTTGAGGAGGAGTTTCAGAACTCTCCTTGGTACTCTGATATCCTTTATGTGCTCACCAACCTCAATGCTCCACCTGAACTGTCAAAGGCCAAGGCCAGATTATTGAAGCTAAAAGCCAGAAACTACTGCATTCTGAATGAAAACTTATACTGGAAAAATCCAAATGGCCTATTGCTTAAATGTTTGCTGGAAAATGAAGCTGAAAGAATTAAGCAAGAATTCCATGCTAGAGAGTGTGGAGGCCACCTGAGTTGGAAAGCCACTGCAAATAAGATACTCAGGGCTGGTTACTATTGTCCTACACTCTTCAATGATGTCCATAAGATGATAATTTCCTGTCACAAATGTCAGATCTTTGAAGGCAAGAGAAAACTCCTTCCCCTCCCCTTACAACCCATCACTGTTGAAGGTCCTTTTACGCAATGGGGCCTAGATTTTATAGGAGAAATTCATCCTGATTCTTCTGCACAACACAAATGGATCCTAACAGCCACAAACTACTTCACTAAGTGGATAGAGGCCATACCTACTAGGAATGCCACAGATTCAGTCATAATTAGGTTCCTAGAGGGTCATATCCTCTCTCGATTTGGTTGCCCAAGGAAAATAATCACCGATAATGAAGCTGCTTTTGGATCCAAGAAAATGGTCGATTTTTGTCACAGGTACGGAATAGTTCTTGGTCATTCAACTGCCTATTACCCTCAAGGTAATGGCTTAGCTGAGCCATCAAATAAAAGCCTGGTGATCATCATCAAAAAGCTGTTGGAAGGGAACAGAAAGTCATGGCATAACAAGTTAGAGCATGCCTTGTGGGCCGACAGGCTTACAACAAAGAAATCTATTGGCATGTCACCATTCCAGCTTGTTTATGGAACAGAAGCGGTGTTTTCTACCAGCCTTTGGATACCAGTGATCAAGCTTGTTTAGGAATTACAGACAGAAGAAGACAGTATGGTGAGGAGAATAAATCAGACAATTCATCTGCAGCAAACAAGAGAAGAGGTCTACAACAGAGCTGTCAAATTTCAAGAAAACATAAAGAGACTGTTTGACAAGAGAACCAAGGCCTCTAATTTCAAGATTGGAGACAAAGTTCTGAAATGGGATTCAAGGAGGGAGGACAAAGGAAAACATGGCAAGTTTGATAGTTTGTGGCAAGGTCCATACATCATACAAGCCACTGTGGGCCCTAATGCATTTTTCTTACAAGAACTTGATGGTATAGAGCTGTTTGGGGGCCCTGTCAATGGCAGGATGCTCAAACACTACTTCTGCTAATTTCCAGTTTCCAGTTTCCATTTCCAGTGTACATACCATTGCAGTGTTTCTTAAAAAAAAAAAAAAAAAAGAGATAAAGGGATTAGCTCTAATAAGCTCAAAACCTGAGCCAAAGAAAGTAGAACAGTTGGTCCTAACATGCCCAAAATCTGGACCATCAAAGAAAAATGAAGAATCAGCTCTAACATGCCTAAAACTAGAGCTGAAATGAAGAAAAGAAGTGACTCTAACATGCTCAAATCTTGAGTCACAAAAAGAAAGAAGGATACTTCAAGTTTCAGATTTCAAGCCTTCAAAGTTTTGTTCAGTTTTTTGCAAAGTTTTCTATCCATGTGCAACTGTCTTTATGCCTTGGATCTACAACAAACTAGACTGTTTAATCCTGGCTTGGCTGTTTTTCAATTTCTGTTGTAGAATGTAGAGAAGAAATCTGCTGGACATTTTAACCCCAGTAGATATTAGATTAGGTAGAGAAACATATGGGACCAATAGTCTAATCTGGTCTCATGGAACAATAAGGGTAGATTTAGAATAGGTTTATTTTCTTTTTGAAAAAAAATAAAATAATGTAAAGGGTCTGCTAGCTCAAATGCACCCTAGAAGAAGAAAATGCTAGGATTGTAGTCTGGGTAGGTAGATCATTTGGGAAAATATTATGCTGATCTAATGTCTTCAGGATTTGTGGCAGCTGATCTAAAGAAAGAAAGGGATGTGCCAACCAGCAGGCATCTGGCCTACTCCAAAGATCATTTCTGGATTCTTGCCTCCTTCAAGAAGAATCCATCCCCATGTGGAGCCACTATTAGCCCCCTATGAATTTTTTGCCAAGAAAATAGGGGCTAATTTGTCTTGTGGAGCCTTCAAGGAATGCGTCTCCCCCGAAGACACATCATCCTTGAAGTCTTCTGCATACCTTTTACCTTTAATGAAATTTCCTCTGCTAAATCCCGGTGTAAAGCCTCTTTGTTTGTGAAAAATGTCCCAAAGGCCTTATTTCGCCCCTTGTATCCCTGCAGAATTCTGCCACTTGATCCTTTTTCCCTCTTTTCCAAATCCCCTTGGTTCCCCTTAATATCCCCAATCAACCTCCTAATTTTTCCCAAAATCCCCATGAGATCCCTTCCTTGCCCTTTATTTTCCCAAATTTCCCCTTATCCCTTCTATCGCTACCCCCCTTAGGCCTTGGAATGCACTAAAAAGGTTAAAAAACCCACTTTTCGACTATATGATAGGCCTAAGCCCCTTTCCCGCAAGCCCCGCTGACCTTTTTCCCCATGTAACCCAGCGCTGGGACCAAGCGCTTAAGTCCCAAGCGCTAATCGCAATTGGAAGATCAGCGGAAGTCCAAATTCCTTTGTAATCTCCAAAAGTTCCGATGCGATTGGTTTATAACGTTAAGTCCCACGGCTTGTTTTTTTAACCGTTGATCCGCCATGTAAATTGGACGGCTCGCGCACTCCCCGCCCAATCACAATCGCAACACTTATGTTGTAGCCTCCGATCGGTTCATCGCATATTTTTCTGATGCGATTGATCGCTCCAATCCCCGATCAATCGCAAGCCTTTCCCTCCGATCCCTGATTCCTTCGTCTCCCGATTCAATCCCATCCGTCCATCCAACCCGCGATCCGATGGTCATCTCTTTCTCTGCCCAATCGCAATCGGAACATTCGTAATGTGTCACACCTTGTTTCCTCTGATTACGATTGCTCTGATTAGATCTTAGCCTTCCATCTCCCCGCTGATCCGATAGCCATCGCACTTCCCCTGTCGCAATCGCAATCGGAAAATTATATAGCGTGTTCCCCTTGCTCCGAGTTGATCCTGACCGTCCATTGGATCTAAGATCTAGCGGTCAAGATTTGATCGCCCTCCTCCTTCAGCTGGGTCCCACCTCACCACATTTCATTGCATTTCCTTCGCATTTCTTTGTATTTTGTTCAAAGTCCAAAGTTTAAGACTTTACACTAAAGTCTTATTTTTCATAGTTGTTCCGCCCACTTTCATATATTGTTCCGTTTCTCGATCTCCACCGTCGATCTTATTCCCCGGACCACGATCTAGTGGTCTGTGCTAAATTCTACCACCAAACCCTATTGTTCATTGTTTTCACTATTCAAATGCATTTTCACCGCTGTGTTGACCAAAAGCCACCATTCCGCCACCATCGCGCTATCACTCCGCCTGTCCTCCATAACCATCCACCTCCTCCGTGCATGTTTTTCTTCACACAGTTGTGGGTTTTGCAGAGTTTATGAGGCAAAACGCTGTCATGTTTGCACAGTATTGATACAGCGGCAAGTTTTCGCTGACAGAGGTATAAATGAAGTGGCAGAGAGTCCCAGGCATGAAAAAGAAGATCTATAAGCCTACAAACCAAGTTTTTCAAGGCAAGCTACCAAGGTCAAAGATGCCACAGACCACCAGAGGATAAGGATATGCAGAAGTTAATATACAGCAGGTTTCTCTACATCAGCATAATGTTTTCCCTGGAAAGGATGGGTTGCCCATACTGCTTTTATTCCATGCCGTGCTCCAAAGAATATTTCCGCCTTGAAGTACAGTCCCGGGCTATCAGAACACTTACTTCACAAGTATGGCTGACCATTCCTTCATTTATTTACCTTTCTGTTCGCATGCCGGAGTAAAGCAAACCAAAATGCACCAGAGACATACCTGGAGTAAATGGAGAAGATCATTTTTCGCCCAGAGAGTGCCAAGAATAAATGCACAAGATTTAAACAGAATGGGCCTTGGCCCTCTTCCTTTTCTGAGTATTAATACTGCATTTAATTTTTCACCTACCTCCTCTGCTCTCTTCAGCTATAAAATTTATGAGAACATATTGTAAAGGTTGTTGATGAGATATTAGAGAATTGCAAGCTGCTTCTCTTAAGACAAGTTCTCTGTGTAAATTGTAAGATAGCTCGAGAAAGGTTCATCAGGCTGAATATCAAGTTGTAAGCTATGTTGTACTTGATTGGTGTTGTTCTTAATATGACAAGCACATTTCTTTGGATCCTGATCTAAAGCTGCGGTGATGTTTTTCTATCTCTGTGTTATTTCATTTCATTTCATTCCAATTCTTCTGTCTTGCATCAGAAATCTGGTATAGGATTCACCCTTGTTAGGTGCCCTATGCTTCTGCTCCCCATGCCTCTTATGTTTTCTGTTGTATGTGCTATCTAAGAATTAGTTTCGATTAATTTAACCAGTGTAGTGGATGTTGTTGCCTGCTCTCTGATGTATGAATTAATGAATCTATTTCCTAGATGTTCTTGTGAGGATTTAATTGGATGAATTGGGAACACTGGGAGGACTGAACTTAGTCTCTACCTCACTAGGATATTTTTCACTCTAGTTACCTTTCTAAGATCCCTTAAGTTACCTTTGAGAGTGGCCTTTGAGTATGTCCAAGCAGGTCTGGAGTTACATGACCTCTGACCTGATCTATAGACATAAAGTGGTGTCCTCTCCTCCTTCTCACTTCCTCTCCTTAATGTTCCATCTCACCCTCATCTTTTAGGATCTAAGGCTTTAGATGACTAGCCCAAATGAAAGCTTGCATGTTGATAGAAAGTAAACCCTTTCCTGACTCCATTTCCCAATGGTCTAGACGTTTTCCTAATTTATCTCTCTTTTGCCTAACTCACTCTTTTCTCAGCCTTGCGTTACATTGGACCCTTCTTTCCTGATTCCCAACAACCAAACTCATAACCAAACAAACGAACACCGTGCATATAAATAGCCTAGCATCTTGAACTTTTGAGCTTCAAACACATATACCTTTGACTCCCATAGAGAGATCCCCCTCTGGACCTAGGAGGGCTAGATCCTAAGGTCTGAAATTGGTTCTGATGTTGTCTCATCTTTTGGTCTTACCAACCTGGCCAAAACATGGGAACCCCAACAGTTTCGAAGGCAGAACCTGGGGAAATTCAAATGGGGCAAAGAGAT